>JANHMN010000015.1:5230693-5277316 GCA_030674055.1 Rhabdomys pumilio | reverse complement strand
AACACAGATACAGACACATAGACACAGAGAGAGACAAAGACACATAGGCACACACATACAAACACAGACACAGATGCACAGACAGACAGATCAGATACACACAGAGAGACACAGACATGCACACATACAGAGATACAGACACACACAGAGACACAAAGAGAGACACACACAGAGATATACAGACACAGACAGACACAAACACAGAGATACACACACACACACATAGACACACAGACACACACAGAGAGACATACAAAACACACACACACAGAAACACAGACACACACAGACACATACACAGAGACACAGAAACACACACACAGGTCTAAGGCCCCAGTGTGTTTCTCTAAAGGTCATTGATCTTGTGTCAGCTTGCTGATACCTCAAGTTGATTGACTGCAGAGAAGAAAACCTGGACAGAGACAGACAGGCTACACTAGCAAAGAAACTGCACACCTGCATGTGTCCTAAAACACAGACCAGCCAGGGCTGACCAATAACAAAGCAGAATGAACTGTGAAGCAACTGATAAACAATTTTCAAAAGCAAAGATTAATGCACAGATAAGAGTGTGGAAGGAAGTTATTAGTGACAGGCCAAAGGATCTGATGAGATTAGGCTCAGTTAGATGCCTGCTTTACATGAAGCCATAGGAAACATGCTTCTCAAATTAGAGAGTGATCTAACCAGAGGGGAAGTGTGCAGATAAGCCAGTGAGAAGGGAATCATAGAAGCTTCACCCTTAGACATGCTGTGAAAAAAGCCAGAGGCCCTATAGAAGCCCAGCTGATGAACCATTCTGCTTTTGAATGGATTTGATGAGTTGACGTTTCCCTTTCTATTATTGTGTCTAGAAATAATCCCCAAATCAAAATCAAAACAGACATATGTGACCCTCACTTTTCAGGAAACCAAAACAAAAGGAAGAGAAAGGAAGCCACGTAGAGTCACTTCACTCAGTGTGAAAGCCATGAGTGTGTATCCCTATGGTTCTGGTGTCCAGGAAAGTCCACCTCTCTAATGTAAAGCAGACCTGGGTGAGAGGGAACCTTCAGCCTTGATTTCCCCTGCTTCTGGCAGAGACTCAAGAGTGAGTCTCCCTCTGAGAAAGTTTTCAGAAGAGCCTCTGGGGTGCCAACAAATGCACAGTTGATGTTAGAAGGTGTCTTCCTTGGCCCCTTGAGCAGAGTGTCAGGGCAGGGACAGGCTTCACTGAAAGCCATGGGAGGCTACTCCATCTTGCTAGAGGAAGCAAGAGGTAAGAGATTAAATTGCACACCTACAGCCTTGTTGAGACTTCCACAGTCCAGAACTAGGGACTTTGTCCCTATTGGGGTAGGTCCCTTCTGTGTTGATGTTGGTATCAGGTGTCTTATTCTTAATGACCCTGTGTTGCATGAAACAGTGGTTTTCCACCCTGAAAGACTCCATTCCATAAATAGCTTTGGGTGCCATTTTGAGAGTAGAGGATACCTGCATGCCTAGGTGGACACAGAATACTGTCTGGCACCACCCATGCACAGACAAGTCTGAGAGGGTGCAACTTCTTCATTTGGACCCAGTCCGAAGGTTTCCATCCCACACTCTGGTGGCAAAAACCCCCACCCAGATGCCATCTGACACCTGATGTGTACCTCAAGGACCAAGGGACAGGAAACTCCACCTTCCCCAGGCTTCAGCCTGGCTCCATTCCTGCTGTTGACAGGAGTACTCAAGTTCATCTGGATATCTATCTGTCTTTTCATTTCTTCATTATCTCTGCAGCTAGACTCAGCTCAGTGCCTCTCATCTCAACCTGTGACACCCTCAGCTGTGGCTGTTCCAGCCTCTGCAGTTCAGTTTGGATTTACTATGTTATCAATATAGACAGATCCTTTTCTTCCTTTTAGTTTCCTAGCTGTGGCTCCTTAGGGGGTCTTTGAAACTCTGTGCCTTTAATCCTTAGTAGTCACCCATAAACTGTAAATATAGAGACAGATGTATTTACTCTGTGGTACATGAGCTGAGATTAATATTAGGAAGATGGAAGTAAAGTAAACTGTTCATTTGGGCTGGGCTCACCAACAAGAGCGGGATTGAAGTTTTGAAGAGAATCTAGTCACATCTAGTGTCCCAAACTATCCTCACTTCTGCTTATAGCTCCCTTCTTCAAAGCCAGACTCATGGCATCTTCAGATCTCTCTGACCCTGTCCATGATCCATCCCTTCTCTGCGTGACACTCCAGCCTCCTCCTGACAAAGCTCCATGATAACTGTCTCTCTGTAAGACCTGAGCATTTTCAAAGTCTCTTCTGCCGTTTAAAGGGAGCATTTACACTCATCCAAGATTCAGATGTAGGCATCTTAGAGAGGACACATTATTATTCCTGCCATAGAATGCACATCAAAATCTCCCTCAAGGGAGATAAAGAGAAAAGCTAAGCTTGCTCATGCTTCTCCAGGCTGCAGGCAGGATGGAAAACAACTCTGATCGTTGCTAGCTGCTACCTAACAAATGGCTCAAAGCTCAGTGTCTTAAAACAGCCGAAGCTTACACTTCTGCGGTAAAGAATTCAAGTGCTTTACTGTGAAAGCACAGGTAGGGCATCTCACCTTAAGGTGCATCATGCATCTGATTCTGGGAATGGATTCTTTATTATAAAACAGCAAACATCCTTCAGATTCAGGGAGCCCAGCAAGGAGGTCCCAGAGTTCAGACATATTCTGTCATTGTTGGACTCTAAGATCCAAAACCATGGGACTTGCTCCCCCAGAGACACTCACGGACGGGATTTGCTGCAATAACATGAGGTTTATTGATGCTTGTGCACTGGGGTTCTCTGACATGCTGGCAAGAGAACCCCAAACAAAAGTTGGGAGCAGTTCTTATACAGAGTTTACAAGGGCAACCACAAAGGACCACAAGGCTGACCTTCCCAGATCCGGTCTATAGATGACTCAGATTCCCACATTATTTTATGACAATGAATGTCTTCTGTTTGCCCAGGTTTATTACATTAAGAGCTCAGTTTCCTGACCCCCTCCCATCCTGGGTCTCTCTCCTGGAATGTGTCTCTGTGCTCTGGGCCTTCCCCATCCGCAGGTGGGTTCCCTTTCCTGTGGTCTGAGGAATGTTAATCAGCCTCTCCCTTCCTCTTCTGAATGTTAATCCAGCAAGTGTCCTCTGACTAAGGAGTGTACTCTTCCTGGAATTCGTCCTGGGGCAGTGAATTCTAAGTTCAAACCGAGACCTGAATATCTCACATTTGGTTCCTACATCATGTGTGAGGCGGAAGGACCATGCATTAGATGACTCAATCTTTCCTCCCCCTCTTCTTTCTTTCTCTCTTTCTATTTATCTATCCTTTTTCTCTTAATATATTTATTTATTCACTTTACATCCCAATCGCAGCTGCCTTCCCTCCTCTCTGCCAATCCACCCCATTTTAATTTCTATTTATAGGTCTGATATATTTCATTTAACATAATTTACACTCCAATTTTTTTTCCTGCAAATGTCATTAATTTTACTAGTTTTTATGTCTGAACAAACCCTCACTGTGTTTCCATAGCATGTTGTCAGCACTTTTGTGATCTGGGGATCCTCAGCTGGTTCCACTCACTTGTGTTGTGGAGAGTACAGGCATACACTCGGGCATGTAGGTTATCTTTGGTGTGCTGACCTGGAGTCCTGAGGATCCACTGTGAACATTCATGAGTTACATGGAATGAAGAGGCTACTTGGGCTTAGGGTTAGAGCAGAAGCATTCTTAATGTCAAGGGGGACACAGCAGCAGGTGCAGGGGCAGGAAGTTGAACACTCACATTTGAACCACACACAGGAAGCCGACAGTGGCTGAGGCCACACACTCTCAAAGCCCTTCTTACTGACCTTCTTCTCCCAGCAAGGCTCCTCCTTCTAAAGGTTCCATAACCTCCCGAAACAGCTCCATTCACAATGGTGGTTTAAAAACTATGAGTTTGAGGCACATTATATTTAAGTATTATAAATACTCTAAAACCAAAAAAACCAACAACAAAAAAAAAACAACATTATAAACAAAAAAGAAGCAACAAGAAACTGGAAGATAATGGTAGAATTCAATCTATGTAAGTAAAGTAGGGAATCTAGACCCCTTCTGCAGACATTAGAATTAAATTAATTTTATTAATTAAATCTAATTAACAAATAATAAAACACATTAAAACCACAATGTGATTTTTTTCTGAAGTGCAAAAGATTTTATAATACAGTGTTTTTAAAGATTCCAGGAAGCAGATGTTCTCGCATTTTCTGAAGAAAATGAAACTGGAAATAATTTTCTAGAAGGGGCGGTATGGCAATTAATCAAAATGTAAGGTAGTCATAGTCTTTGGTCAATAAAGTTACTCCTAGAAGAGTTGGTTTTTTGTTGTTGTTGTTGTTTGTTTGTTTTTGTTTTGATTGTTTTTTTAAAAAATAAATTTTCAGTTTAGCAAAAATAATTTGGAAGCCAGGCGTTGGTGGCACACGCCTTTAATCCCAGCACTTGGGAGGCAGAGGCAGGTGGATTTCTGAGTTCGAAGCCAGCCTGATCTACAGAGTGAGTTCCAGGACAGCCAGGGCTACACAGAGAAATCCTGTCTTGAAAAAACAAACAAACAACAAACAAACAAACAAAAAATTGGAAAACAGAATGCATGAATTACTCTTCGATTTTTTTAATCTAAATATAAAATACATAGTCACTAATCCATATTGACACAAATAAATTATTGAATAAATCTATAAGGGGAAACAGAGGAAAGAAGTCACACAGAAGAGCATTCTCGATAACTCAGGTATATGTGTCAGCATCCAGGAAGAGGGTCATACCCTAAGAATGGGAACTTCCTTCTAAGGAATGAATGCCTCAGTGGAAAAGCCCGGTGGTGCCTACTGCCCATGAGCAAAGTCAACATCCACAGCAATAACTCTCAGCTACAGTTCTGTGGCACAGGACGGTGGGAACAGAACCTTGTCTCTGTGATTTCCTTCCAGCAAACCTGTCGTCTGCTGTCCGCCAATAGGGCCAATCAGTGCCGGGAAGAATCAGTTCCTCGGGGCTAGGGTCCAGCAGGGAGGAAGTTACAGCTCTCAAAAGAGAAGCTGAGAGATTTGAGGGGCCTCTGCGGGACAAGTAGCAGAGGTCCCACTACCATCCAGCGACTGCACTAGCGGCAGGGGCAGAAAGCGGTGTTAGCCTGGCCAGCCAGGTGAGTCCAAGATCCAGCTATGAATGCTTCCCCAAGTGTACAGCTCAGTAAAACTGCTACTTTCAAAGGATCCTTGGTGAAATAACTTGTGCGCTTTATTCCATATGGACAGGGAATATACAAACATCGAGGAGTAGTGTGGGAATTAGGGGTAGGTGTTTCCTATTGGCTCAGTTTGAGACATTAGTCAAGCTCTGTTTGCATGGGGAAGGACTCCGGTTGTTTTCGTTATGTGACGGATTGCCATGGTGTTTTCAGTGGGGTGTTCTGCTTACATGTTACAGAGTAGGCGCAGAAACGGATCTCTAGTCTGATCTCAAGTCTCTGAGATTTCTGAGAACTGAACTCACTCAACCTTACCGGTTCTTCTGTCTGGAGGCACCACCCACTTGCCCTACACAAACCCATAACTCCATTCTAATCATAAGAAAGTCATTAGACAGATTCCACAGACAGTCTACAAAATGCCAGCCCAGCAGTCTTCTAAGCTGTCAGTTATCCATAATAATGACAGACTGAGAGATTTCCCTGGCCAGTAGCACCCTGGGGAAGCAGGATGAATTAATGTGTGGTGGAAGCCCAGATCAGTAGAGATGGTACAGTTAAGGGAATGACAGGCAATATATTTAATGGAGAGTCAACGTTGGGTTATTAACTATTACAAATACACCACAGTATCACGTTTATCAAGTGAAGCTGCAGAAAAGACCATTCCCTCCCCCTTGGGGCCTTTGACACTTTTTGTGTTAGCGAAATGAACCTTTGTGTTGAGTTCTACAGCTGACCTCCATTTTCCCCCCTCATCCCTGGCTCTTCATCTCCATGTAGACACCAGGCATTTTGCAACCCTCTTAAAGAGCCCCCAAGTTTTCTGAAGCCTTGGTCCTGGGCCTCCAGTGCAGGCTCTGGCCACCCTTGTCTTCCAATCCTTTTGAGCTGTTTATCTCTGCTGGCAGATTTATTCAAACCCTTTAGGCTTAAATGCATTTTCTCAGGACAAATCAGCCATAATACTGCATTAATGAAGCTTATTCACTCAGACTACTGAAGGGGACTCTCTCCCATTGATATGCATATGAAGTTCCCATTAATGGTAATAAGAGTGAAATATGTGAGCATACTGACATAAAATGAGGTCCCTTGGGCTCTACCTGTGCAGCACATTTTGTTAATTGGGAAAACTTAAAAACAAAACAAAACAAAACAAAAAAATCAAATAAACAATAAAAAAAAATCACAAATCAGAAAGTGGGGCGGGTGGGTGGGAAGCCAGCAACATTAAAATGACTTTAAAAGAGAGAAGAAATGAGTCTGGACAGGAACTCCTTGAAAACAAGTCAAACCCCAGTCTCCACCTGTTTCCAGAACTTACACAGGAGGACACTGATTGGTTGCTTACTTACACAGGACACTAATGATTGGTTGCTTACAGAGGAGGACACTGATTGGTTGTTTACTTACACAGGAGGACACTGTTGATTGGTTGCTTACACAGGACACTGATTGGTTGTTTTCCAAGTTGTTGCTAAAGTACCTGATGAAAACAACTAAGGAAGGAAGACTGCTCCAGCTCACAGTTTGTTCTATCCATCATGGCAGGGAATGTGTAGGAGCAAGGTCATGAGGCAGATGGTCACCTTGCACCCGCAGTCAGGAACCAAGAGACAAAAGCAAAAGCCCGTGTTCACACCTGTAGCTCCTTTCCTGCCTCCTGCTCAGTCTGACAGCATCCATTTGTGCCACCATTCAAGGTGGATCTTCCTTCCTTGATTAAGCTTCTCTCCTAACATCCTCGCAGACACTCCTGGAGATGTGTCTTCTAGGTTATTGCGAACCAGTCAAGCTGACAAGATTAACATTATAAGAGTGTTTGGAAACTGCAGTGATCTGTGCTGGCCTTCCTCGTCTCCTCTTGTCCTTAGACACCATTCTGTTGTGGCTACAGTGACTTCAGTGGGAGCAGAATCCCTGAGCTTCCCCTCAGAAACACGGAAGTCATAGCCTGCATTGTCCTCAACATAGACTGATAGTGGACCCCACAGACATTCCCCAATTGCCTTGACTGTCTTCCTTGGCATTTCCTAAGATTCGTTTGTTCTCAGCAAGGCCAAGTCTACAGACTGACCCGTTCTGTCTCCTGAAGACTTGGTGAACTGGAAGTTCAGAGTGATAATTTAACACACAATACAGAATCACCTGTCTCCAGGATCTGAACCTAGCCTGGGCCACCCTGTTTCTCACACAGGCCAAGGCCTTATGTTTCCTGAACTCTGACTTGCTGGAAACAGAACAATCATCCCCAGTATGAAATAAAGAAACACTGCAGAAACACTAGGTCTGTGCCCAGACCTGAGCCTCTTTCCCTAAGGCTTCCCAGAGATTCAATAACCTGAATTCTGTGGTAACAGAAGCAGATGTCACCAGCAGGTGAGGGGCCATTTGTAGATTAGGACCAGCTTCAGCTGAATCTACCAGACTGATGATGGTAGTGGTGGTGGTGATAGTGGTGGTGGTGAATATATATATATATATATATTCAGGAAGACGGGAAATCGCATAAATCGAACTATCCAATCTCTCTGGTCTGCAGTGGATGCCACACTTAAGATGTGATTTCCATCTCAGCAATTTCAAAGCCAGGTTGTTGGGGCGTCTCTTCTAGCCATGAGATAGATGTTTCAGGGATCTGTGCTCAGCGCAGAGATAAAATGTTCAGGACCCAGGAGATGCACACAAAATAGTAAACACAGGCTTTCTCCCCCATCCCTGACCAGCCTAGTTAACAATGCAAATACATTCAGGAGTTCCTCTGCTATGTGCCACCCAGGGGTGCCTGCTGGCAGTCTGCTGCCCCAGGCAAGATGGGGGAAAGGAGACACAAGCCCACACAGCCCTCACAGTTTACAGACCCTCCTGTGACAGTCACTAAAGCATTCTGCCGCCCTAGGCAACCACCTGCTCTCCCCGTCGATAAAACCATCCCCCATGCAGCTTAATTCATCTGTGCCAGATGAATCCATGCACAAGTAGACCGCCTTCATGTTTCTGTTAAACGGTGCCTACCAGTTCTGTGCATTCACGTTATTTTTTGTTTTGAGGGGATTATAGTAAATTGTTAGAATGAGAGGAAGAGAAGGGAAGCTTGTGTGACCACCCCTCTAGAAGCCCATGCAGCCCAGGATGAACTCACAGACATGAATGATCTCTAACCCAAACCCCTCTCACAGAATCACATGCATATCCCACTCCCAGCCTGCTTTTCCTTTTATAAACACATTTTACAAGAACGATTTTAGTTCATTTTTTTCCCTTTCTGACTTCTTTCATAATTGTCTTATAGTTGTATACAATAGACATCTGCTTGAACATTTCCTGTTTAATCACCAGTGCTGGGTAGTTTTATGTCAACTTGACACAGGCTAGAGTTATCTGAGAGGAGGGAGCCTCAGTTGAGGAAATGTCTTTGTAAGATTGAGCTGTAGGCAAGCCTGTAGGGCATCTTTTTAATTAGTGATTGATTGGGAAGGTTGTGGAAAGTGACATCCCTGGGATGGTGGTCTTGGGTTCTATAAGAAAGCAGTTGAGCAAGCCACGAGAAGCAGCCCAGCAAGCAGCAATCAATCCTCCATAGCCTCTGCATCAACTCCTGCCTCCAGGTTCCTGCCCTGTTGGAGTTCCTGTCCTGACTTATTTCAGTGATGAACTATTGTCTGGAACTGTGAGTGAAATAAATGATTTTTTTTCCAACTTGCTTTTGGTCATGGTTCTTTCATCGTAGCAATGGTAACCCTAAGAACTCACCACACTAAAATCCATTCAAAAAGGTGGGGTTAAATGAAGCATGTGATTGTTAGACCATTTCTTGATGACGCTGTGGATACAGTATTACATGATATAGTATTACACGGCACACAGTCATCACATATATTATGTCCTAAATCTCCTCCAGACACACAGGGACCAACTCAGTGCCAGAGGCAGAGGCTTTCTACCATCTATGTCGATATGCTGATGCCACAATAAAGCTAATACATAGTTAATTAAGATATATTGTATCTGCCTTCCCTAAAGCATACAGGACAGTGGTCTGAAAGATTGGATTTGAGTCTGGAGTCCCAGACCCCATAAGTTATAGCCTGGAGATGCAGGGAGGCTCTGCTCGTCCACACACACTTTGAGAGTCAATGTACAGATAGGGTCCCAGGAATGCTTTTTCTTACCCATGCTTTTCTGGTGCCCTGGAGACCAACCAGAAGATGAACTCATGCTGTCCCTACAGCTTGGAAATAAGCTACAGATGATTCTTCTGCACTTTTGAGTGTTTGGGTCTCAGCAGAGAGGGAGGAAAGAAAGCACAGGCTCCAGTGGATAAAGACTCTTGCTCCCTTACAAAGAGCAAGTTCAGAAGATGACAAGACAAGGGTCCCCTCTAAAGCGATGCGGAACCTATGCTATTGTCTTGGGTTCTCCACAGAGTAGAAAAGAGTTGGGACCTGAGCACCAGCATTCATTCTCTGCTCTGCTTCCAGACTGAGTGTGAAGGTCACCCCTGTGCAGGTCATGCATTCTCTCTGTGGAGTGTCAACATTCAGTAGCCTCAAGCTCACCTGCATCCCCTCCCTTGGCCTTCTCTTTCACAAGGTTGGGAATGCTGACTGGTTTACAACTTCTGGGGAAAACAGGGCTTAGGTCCTCTTGGAAGTCAGTCTGCAGGACTCTGTGAACCTGGAAATACGACTCTCCACAGCTCCAGTACTTTCTGAGAAGCTTGAAGCCGTGTTTCCTGACAGATCTGCTTAGAGTCATGTTCCCGACTCTGAAAGGTGGGCGTTGAAATGGCAGTACTTCCCGGACTTCAGCCTCCTTCACAATTTCAGTTTACTTAGTGTTGCTATAGTAACGTCCAACCTGGTTTTGGATGCACTGATTACCAAGCACACAACAATAGACGACATATCAGATTTCGAGGGCTGTGGCTAGCATAGAGCATCCCACATGCTCAATACCCAATCTCCCATCACAGTGAGGTTTCCGCCACTTGGGAAAAAAGAGGAGAAAACATGCTGTTAGTGACCTCAGGAGTGTGTAAATATTGATTGCACATGTCATCAGGCATCTTAGCTCACATTCTGCTTTACCTTCTGAAGGGTTAGGTCAATGCCATGTCCTTTGTAGCCGTTAACTTAGACTGCCAACGTCCACAAAAGGAAGGTTTGTGAAGTCAACTCCCATAGCAGATGGGAAAAGGGGCATAGCACTTGAAAATACCACCTTAATTTTCTATCTGCCTGTGCCTAGTCATCTTCAGGGTGTGGTCTGATATAGCTAACTTGTCAAAGAAGTCAAGCTTACAGAACTCTGGGAGTGGTAGCATAAAAGTATGAGTCACAGGGTCCTCAGTAAGGTAAGGCTAGAGGATAGCTTCATTACCAGGAGTGACAAACAAGTGAAGAGGAGCCTGTGGAGAAGGGTGGAGCCTTGGAGAGGGTGGAGCCTTGGAGAGGGTGGAGCCTTGTAGAGGGTGGAGCCTTGTAGAGGGTGGAGCCTTGTAGAGGGTGGAGCCTTGGAGAGGATCAGAGGTGAGTGCATCAAGCAATTGCTGTGAAAGCAGGAGGGCCTGAGTGTAGACCCTCAACACCAACCAAGAAGATGAGTGTAGCAATGCCTGCCTAGAGTTCGGACACTGGGAACAGAAACCGGAAATTCCAAGAGGCTCCTTGACAAGGTAGCCCAGTAGACAGGATGAAAGACAGGTTCAATGAGATCTCTAAAGATAAAGTGGGGAGACATTGAAGCCTGTCCAGCATCAGCCTCTGACCTATACACACACCGGAATGGATGAGAGTACACACACACACACACACACAGAGAGAGAGAGAGAGAGAGAGAGAGAGAGAGACAGACAGACAGACAGACAGAGACAGAAACAGAGAGACAGAGAGACAGAGACAGAGAGGAATTGTTTTACAGATCTGCTCAACAAGAGGGAGATCATGCCTGGCACTGGAAACGTAGACAAGAACCCAGGGAGAATGAAGTCACGGGTTTCACATCAGTACCTATAACTACAATTACTAAATCAACATTTTCTCTAACTACACTCTAAATGGTTATCCTTATATCCACAGGTAAATGTGGTCCTCACCCATCAGCAAGGAAGTGCTTCTTTACAACAGACAGAGACCATTACAGAAAGCCATGACCAATCAAAATGCAAAATGCTGGAGCCCAGCCCAATAGATGCATCTACAACACAACTCCTGCATCCAAGACTCAGAAGATGGCAAGAGATTAAGGGCAAAAGATCGGAGGAGCCAGAGGATCAGGGTGTTTGGTGTGAGGTCATGTCTTCTAGAATTATCAGAAGCTACACCCATGAAGTCTCACTAACACAACTGTTTAAACATGAGCTGAGCAGGGGCAACATCAATAGATGTGCTAACACGGATGGGGGAAATCTCACTAGACCTCAACAAAGAACTACAGGAAACTAGGGAATGTCCAGGGTAGGAAAGACAGTCTTTCCCAGGTAAGAGCACATGCGCAAATAATGAGTTCTGAAAACATACAAGTAACAGGAATGTGTCTCATTATACAGAATGAGTGGGCTGCATTTATGTGCTTACCAATATATATCTGCACATTTGTATACATGGAGCAACTACTAAAGAAGAAGACGTCATGCATTTGAAAGAAAGCATGAGGATGTGGGGGAGGGTTTGGAGAGAGAGAGAAAAGCAAAGGGGATGGCATAATTATATTATAACCTAAAAAATCCAATTGCTGCAGAAAACTAAGCACATGATACTCGTGACTAAAGCATCAGCATGAGGAACAAGGTGGTTTTTTTTTTTTAAGCTGTCCACATTTTTTGTGGTTACTTATGTGATGGTTATTGATTTGCAAGAAATAAATAGAAAAGAGACCTGATGGAGTTTAATGCAAAAAGGATGGCTTTTTGTCCGCTGCTGACATCATTATGATGTCAAAAAACCTTTCATCTCAAAGAGTGAACAATTTTATATGTATTTAAACAAACGTGGTTCCTGAGAGAGGCAATGCAGTTTCTAATTCAGAGTTGAGGCAAGCTTAAAGAGGCCTGCGTGTGACTCATTCAGGTCAAAAACAGATGATGGATCTCAAAGCTATGCATTGGCTAATCGGTTTTGCATGAAAGCCGGCACAGTTTGTTCCTTCTGTGCCAACCAGATACATGCAAGCTTGCCATCAAGCAGAGTTAGTGTCTTGAACTTGCATGGTACACTGAGTCACCAGGCAAGAAAGTGAGGTGGTTATGATGGTTAATAGTGACTATAAACTTAACTCACTCTTGATTCAGCTATACCTTGAGTGGGGTAGCCTGATGCCATGTCCCAGGGTGGATAAAAGAAACGAAGCAGGCTGAGCTCTGGCTGGCTGGCTAAGCAACCTGACCAGCTGCACAATCTGCTACTAGTTACTTTGTTACCACGATGGATGACCTTCAAACTGTGAGCCATGAGATACCTTTTTATTCTTTATGTTGCTTTTATCAGCTACTTTGTTACAGTAGTTATAGTTAGTTGAAGAACAACTAACTCAGAGTACATCCTAGACACACTGATTCATGGGAGCCTTATAGAAATCCACCACAGGAATTTCTAATAGCCGCTGGGGCCTGCTAGATGGCTTTCTACATCTCTGTTGGCCCGAGAATGATGGGCTGCCAAGCCCTGTTTCTTGAAGGTGGGTGTGCTGCTGAGCCGATTAGCTCTCAGCCTTCTCTGTAGTTTCACCAGAATTTGGGACGGACAGCTATGAGTCTCATGATTCCCAAGTTGCACTGGTATTGCTGTTCACAGATCAGTATTTAAGACACACTTACAAGGGGAACTCTGTGCGAAACTCAACCCACCATGCGCAGCACAAAGCAGTTTTACAGTTTAGTAATGCATGAATGTCCAGGGTTATCATCTTATAACCCAGTGAATCTCTACTACAGACTCCATCCTCTTACTCTAGGACACTGGGAGGAATTTCTGGAGGTATCTGGGAGGCATTCCCAAAGCCCAATTTTTGCCAGATGGCCAAACTTACCTATAGAATGGCATATTATATGCCTGGAGTCACCAAGGCTGCACAAGGGCTGTAGGGAAGTTATTTGCACAATGGTTTGTAGCAATAATGTTCTGTCCAGATCTGAACCCATGGGTGTGTGACACTGTGCTCATTCTTTTCTCCTATGAAGTAGCAAGGAGTCAGCAGCCACAGGTAGAGTGGGAAATGGCACCCATTGCAGAAGACCTAGGGTATTCCTGCCAGGGGTGCTGAGGAAGCCAGGAACATTGGAATACAGAGCCTTGTGTTCTCAGTTCTGATCCTCTGGTCCTGATGAGCTTATAATAGCCCAGCTATCTCTTCTTTTGTTTGAGCATCTATACTTGTGGCTTCGGCCTTCAGCATGTACACCTTTAAATGCAGAGTACAGTCTAGAACTCTTAAGAGCTAGTCACGCCCTCAAGTGAATATGTGGTTATTACATATCCAGTTTTCACACCCTGATTTTTTTTTTTTTTTTTTGGTAAGTGTCATGTGAGGGTGAATACAATCAGAACCTTATAGACTCGAGTGACTTTGGCTGGCAGACAACACAGGAACATCAGATTCACATGTGAGATGTTCCTGGTTGGCTTATTTCATGACACCTAGTATGTCTGAAGCCAGCACCCCTAAGATGTGAATGGATGGTGGGTCCCTTCCCAGCAGTCCCTCCTGTTATCCTGTGTCACCTGTGAATGTCCCTGCTCCTGAAAGCTGCTTTGGAGGGAACATGTTCTTTTTTTTTTCCTAATGCACCAAGGAGAAACCTGCCATATGGTCCTAGGTTTACCTCTGCAGAGTTATTTTTCCTACCATGTTTTCCATCAAATCCAAATAAATGGGATATTCTCATTAAACTAAGTAATCTGATGTTTACAAGACATTATTAAGAATAAATATGGTCTTTTTTTAAAAGAAAATTTATTTATTTATTTTAGGTATATGAGTACACTGTCACTGACTTCAGATACACCAGAAGAGGTTATCAGATCTCATTACAGATGGTTGTGTGCTACCATGTGGTTGCTGGGAATTGAACTCAGGACCTCTGGAAGAACAGTACATTTATATATAAAAGTCTGGAATCATTAGGAAATGCAGTTTTGCTGAAAGAAGTGTGTCACGTAGAATAGGGTTTAAGGGTTTATGGCTTTCCCTACTTCCTGCTCACTCTCTCTGCTGTGTGAATAAAACTATGCTTAGCCAGCTTCCTGCTTTGCAGTGGGCATTGGGGTCCATGTGCTCACAAAGAAGAACTAGGGAGCCTAGAATGTTAAACTCACAGTGTTGTTCTTTCGAAGGAAGGGATGCATAATCTATTATCCACCCAGAAAACTGGGAGTGGACGTTGTTAATGGCTTGGTGACCTCTGTGCTGTTTGTCTGGCCAGAAAGCACACTGGATCCTCACCCAAAGTCTTACCATAAGCTTGTTTATCTCAGTCAATAAGTAGAACTCATCTTTATGAAAGGTGTCCCGTGTGCTTTACAAAGCGTTTCAATGTAGTCACATCTGACCTTTATTTAGCTTAATTTGTGTTTTATTGTGCAAGGGGATTGAACTAATTATCACCAGGAAAGTTTTCACCAAATATCATTGTGCTTAAATGCCTGAAATAAACCACTCAGGCTCAGAAATCCCTGTGTCTCAGTTAGGGTTTCTATTGCTGTGAAGAGACACCATGACCATGGCAACTCTTACAAAGGAACACATTTATTTAGGGGTGGCATACAGTTTCAAATGTTTAGTTCACTGTCTTCATGGCGGGTAGACATGGTACTGGAGAAGGAGCTGACAGTTCTGCATCTTAATCCAAAAGTAGCAACAGGAGACTGTCTGTATCACACTGACCAGACTTAAGCATTTAAATGAGACCTCTGAGCCCCGCCCCCACAGTGACACACTTCCTCCAACAAGGGTACACCTCCTAATAGTGCCACTTCCCATAGGCCAATATTTAAAGCACCACAGAGCCACACTGGTTGTAGCTTGAGCACAGGAGACCTCAAAACCTGTTTCCACACTGACACACTTCCTCCAACATGGCCACACCTACTTCAACAAGTCCACACCTCTTAATAGTGCCATGTCTCATGGGCCAAACATTCAAACACATGAGTCTAGGTGGGGGCCATACCTATTCCAACCACCGAAATCAGCTACTTGGTCATGTTGAACTGAATTGCATTCTTGCCTCTTCAGCTGATCTCTCTGCTGCAATGAAGGTCACAGAGACCCCACAGTTCTATTGCTTGCATGCCATGCCTCTCCCACCACTATAGACTCTAATTTCTTGCAGCAGTAAGCCAATAATAAACATTTTCCTCCTTAAGTTGTTTTCAGTCACGCTATTTTATCACAGCAACAGAAAAGTGACTAATACGGTGTTTATCAGTGGCCTATGATGGTCTCTGACTCTCTCTGCCACTTTAGGTGTTGGTACTAGGTCCACTCAATGGTACCCTAGTGAGAGTAAGGTAGAGTAGACTAGCAAATGTACAGTCATCTAATACACTCCAGATCCAAGTAGGGTGTGCAGGACATATGCCTGCTTTCATCTTCTCCTGACGTGGTTTTATGAGACAAAGCCATATTGAGAGAAATTATTACAAGGGTGGATGAGTATCAACCATCTCTTCTGCCAGCTCCGAGCCACACCCTGAGGCTTCACTCAGGGGCAGCAGATGTCACGTCTGAGTCCAGGCCACCAGATTCTGGGGAAGGAAGTGCGTGATCCCAACACGTTTTACTTGGGTGCTTGAAAAAGAAAAAAGAAAAAGATGTCTAGTCAATGCCCAGCTACCATGTGATTGACCCACAAAGCTCATGCAAGTTAGCCACTGCCTGTGTTAAGCCTGTGAGGTCCTGCTCATCACATCTGAAAAAGTACATCTGCTCTGAAAATGTTCAAAGTGGAAGAATAAAGTTGGAAGGCCGAGGAGCGAGAAATTGTCTTTAGTTTTAAACTGACCTGAGCAGTAAAGACTTGCTTCATCATCCTTTCAGAAAAGAAGAGCTGATTTGAGTGAGGGACCCTTGACATGGATGTGAAATGCCCCCCTCGAGGGTTTGAACACTCTGTGCTGAGCTACAGTACTGTTTGGGGAAGCATCTTCAAGCCTAGGGGGAGGAAGCCAGTTTTAGAACCGAGTCCTGCTTCATTACATCTCTCTGCTTCCTGTCACATTTGAGAAGTGAAGGGAACAGCATTCATGAAAGGGGCAGCAGGAGGCATCAGCACAGAGGAGGAAAATGAGGTCCCCTCAGTTGTGGGGGGTTGTGTATTGGCTGCTGTGAGTCTCCCCTCTGTTTGTTTTAGTTTGGTTTTGGTATTGGTCAAAGGCTGAGACTTAACACGTTTGAACACACAGTTTGGATAGAACTGTGTAAACCTGTTTGCTCTCCAGACAAGGAACGGCTATACATATTTTCTTTATTCCTTCCATCCCAGGAGGCTCAAGAAATCTCACCAATTACTCATCTCTGCTATGAACTGACAAACAATATGATTTGAGAGATAACCATTTGTGTAACTGGAACCTGGTTTAGGGCCGTCTACACAACTGCTGCGTTTAAAGGGGCAAAGAAAAACAGTAAGTGGAACATAACTTCTTTAATTCTAAGACACTGTTTCTACACTTGCTCATCCATTCTCCTCTAGAGAGAGAACAAGCAAATGAACCTACACTTCTGTGTTTATGCGTCTCTTCACCTTGGCATTGGGCACGTTGGGGTTGGGCACAGAACTGACATCTCTACGTGTCAGGACATGAAGAATCCTGCCTGAACTGGGTGGCTGTGGTTTTCACTGTTTCATAAGCAGATATGAGAGAGTTGTAGGATTCCTGATGCATTGCTTTCTGACCCGAATGCATGTTATCAACAGTGTTTTTCTTTATTTTTATTTTTTTTTACTTTCCCCCCTTCCCTTCTCCCACTCGCTCTGGCCCAAAGGTGTTTATTTATTTTATTATATGTAAGTATACTGTAGCTGTCTTCAGATGCCCCATAAGAGGGCATCAAATCTCATTACGGATGGATGGTTGTTAGCCACCATGTGGTTCCTTGGATTTGAACTCATGACCTTTGGAAGAGCAGTCAGTTCTCTTAACATCTGAGTCATCTCTCCAGCCCATTTCCCTTTAAAAAATCAGCCCTGGCTACCCTAACTGACAGCTCCATGCCTAGTGCTACTGGGAAAGGCAACATGGCTCAGAGACAACGTCATTTTTTTTTTCAATGATGAATCCATTGCTGTGGCTCCTGGGAACAGAAATCCCCAACCATCAGACTACATAATTGCAAGGACAAGAAGGTAACACATCTTTTCCAGTAGGCTGTTAGTGAGAGACTGGAGACCAGTTCCCTGGGCTTCCAGACTTGAATCCTTACTAAATAAGAAACAACCACCATATTTGTTTCCAGACTAGAGGAGTCTGCACAGCAATCTGGAGGACACAAGCTGGGGCCATCATCAGTGAGTACACTGCTGTATCATAACCTGCTACCCATCTGTTATTTGGGGTCACTGCTTCAACGTGATGAGGTGCAAGGCAGGATGAGTGACACACACAAGCCAGTCAACACCAATGCACTTCTCTGGTGATGTATTGAATTTCCTGAGGGACAGGAACCCTGAGTGGGCCACTGTGCTAGCCCCCTGTGGATTCCTTAAGCCCACACTGCCTTTGGCAAAAGCACTTCAGGCAATGAGGACACAAGGACACCCTTCAAGACTAAAACCATTTATTGTGATCACTTTTCCTGAGAACAAATGGCTTCTTTTCAACTTGGGAAAAGCTGCTGTGTTAGGGACTCCAGGTTGGTGTCCTGGGTGGGTGGGTGACTGTTCTTTGTTTAGAATCCAATGACCATCAGATAAATGAAGAGGTAGATGGCAGAGCCCATGTACAACCTCCATACTAGCTCTCAGTTTGCTCTTGAGTCCACTGAGCAATGGTAAAGAAAGGCAGAAAAGATCATTTCCTCACACCAGGAAACAGGCCTTCTTGCCTAGCCCATCACAGAAGACTTCCTTTCTGACTTGGCTCTGTGTTAGTGATTCTCAAGGAACACGAACATCCTCAAACTCTGTGGTCATTAAGGGAATTGTCTTTTTGGGCACTGCTCAAATCAAGATGTGTTTCAGATTTCTACATACATGGGATGTAGTCTGGGCATGGGAGAGTGAGCTGATTAGCTTAAATTTAAAACACACCTAGAACAGTGGTTATAATTGGACTGTTTGATCAACTTTGGTATCATTTCCTGTCATTTATCAGGGTGTAAAGAGGCCAAGATTCAATCAGGACATGAGAGGGAATTCTATCTGTTTCCTCTTCATGTTCCAGATAGGGCTCTTCCTCTCTCCAGATGCCCAGCATGGGACACCTCACATTTCCTCTTTGGTTGAATAGGACATAGAGCCTTGTATCTACATGGAAAATTCTCTCCTGGGGTTTGAAACTTGACAACTTGGGTGAATTCTTAATTCCTAAAACCATCATTCCCCTCACAGAGTATCTCCTCCTTGGTGCTTCCATGCTTTTGCTGGGGTCAGAGGAAGCCTACATAAAAATTGCCAGCTAAGCATGTAAACACACTGCACAGATGCACAGGCCTGTGAATGCTGACAAACAGATGCGGACCATGTGCTGATTGGTCCACATGCTGCTTACAAGCACTGAGCCCTCACAACAGTGAGTACAGACCTCCGATCTGGAAATCTGACTTTGCCTCCTCTGTGTCTCATTTGTCTACACAAGTGAAGAGTGAGAGGTGTTGGCCACCAGCCACAATGAAAGACTCACTCTTCAGTTCTTAGCACAGAGGGCTTGTAAGTTCTCTCTGCACTTGAGTGGGGAAGGATTTCCCACACTTTCCCTTCATGTGACCCAGGGCTTTCCCACAAAGCAGAGACTGGTCTTAAGTCTACTTGTTTTGTTCTCAGAAGGCTTTGGTGTGGTGGTGGGAGGGCCAAGTAATTAGAGAGGTTTGTATGGTTTGGGGGCAGTTAAACATGTCATGCAGTGGGGCTCCCTCCAAAGTTAACAATTATCTTAACACAATATTTACCTCATGGGGAAGCAGCCATGCTGTCTGCCTCTTCCTTCAGTGAGATCTCCTGTGGAGCAGACTTCAAAACAGTGGGGACAAATGCTGGCTTTGTAGAGAGCTCTGCTGGAGCCAGGAAGTACTGAGAAGCAAGGTATCCCGTGGAACTCTTGAGATCTGAGGTGGTCAGATGTGTGCGTCTGATTGACAGCTTTATAACGCTGCACACAGTGCTTCCAGTTGATTCAGGCATTGTGGCAGAGTCCTTGTCATTTTCTCCTGCTAACAAGAAGTGAGGCACCAAGAGGTGACTGTATTGATTATTTCTATTGACCATATTATCCAGGTAGTTATCAAACAGAGGCTTAACTACATGCTAGCTAGACCCTGCTGCAACGCAAGGTGAACAGTGGATCATAATAGAGTTTTCTGAAAATAGTGTTGACGGACAGAGATGCAGCCATGTGTATCTTAATGCAGACCTAGAGCAGGGCTTTCCAGTGGGCTCAGGAAGTCTTCTCAGAACCTTGGGTCAATTTCAGGATAAAGAAAGTCAACCATATAATTGTCTCTCCATTCTAATGCGTCAAGCCGTCTCATTTGGATAGAACAAGCAGAGCTACAGACTTTGGTGATGATCGATCTCTGTCTACAAGCTGTTGGCTTCTTCATGGTCCCAAGAGTCCTAGGGTACTTCTCCAGGGAGGAAGCAGCTACGGTGGACACAAGACAGCGTGCAGTGCAAACCTCCAGAAGAACTTGTAACCAGGGTGAGAAGATTTATGGGCAAGGAGTAATTAGAGAATAAAGCAATTTAGTAGTTCTTGGGCACTTAGATAACTATAAATATGGCAGATTCATGAGTAGAATAAAGAGTGTTGAATGGGAGAACATTCCTGTCAAAGGGAGGTAAAATTTTAATTGCATTTTAGATAGTTTGATTATATCTCTATCATCTATCTATCTATCTATCTTTATATCTATATCTATCTATAAATGCATGCACAGCTTTGCCATAACCCCCTAAATCCCCTTATGTACAAAAATATATATGATGGTGTATGATACATGATACAGATACATAATACATAATATATAATACATATTATATAATAATTAATATATATATATATATATATTATATATTATATAATTTTATATATATATATATATATATATATATATATATATAACCAAGCAAGGCATTTTGTTATAGACACACATGCACACATTCATGTCCCTCTCAACACACACACATCAAACACCAAGTGCTACAAACTAAACTGTTAATTCTCAAAAACATATTGTGCTGCTGCCTAGTGTTATTATGCTGATTTTTAACTTTGGCAAACACACAAACAAACCACTCAGGAGCTTCCAAAATAAGCCATGTGCAGAGTCATAAATCCCACTTTCGAAGGTGGCACCCAGGACCTATACTTTAGGGCTAAAGTGATCTCTGCACACAGTGAGAGTGTGGACCATTGCTTTGGATACTTAGGAGCCATGCTCTGCTCTTCAAATTCCCTCCCTCTAGTTTGTGTCTTCTGCATAAGTCTATAGTGACTATTAAAGCCTGTCACAAGTTTAGTTCTTACAGAAAAATCTGCTCACCCCCTGTTCTCTGCTTCTAGTGAGAGGAGTCCATCTATTTCCTGCCTTGAAGTAAGAAAGCAGAGCAGAGTCCAGGTGCAAAACGGGCCACCTCAGACAAAGGCTGAATTACCTCTTCAGAACGCTGCTCTATGGGCATCCCTCCCTTTCTCCCTCCCTCCTCCCTCCCTCCTTCCCTCCCTCCCTTCAAAACAACATTTCTACCAGCCCCACACCAAATCAGCCCTGGAGGACTGGAATCAGTTACCCTTTAGACTTGTAATGTAGTTAAATTGGAGTCCCCCCAATGTACTTTTTCCGAGGATAAAATTTTGGTTGTTTGAGGTAATATAGGTGAAGAAAGTCACTATGGACATGTCTGAAAAGCTAGCTGTCATAAGCAAAACCACATGGTGACAGATTCAAGTATCTGAAAATGTGAAAGAAAAGGACCATACCAGGACTGTGTGAGGACTGAGAACCCACCACAACGAGCCTTACTCACCTGTAGCATACCCTGTTCTAGAGAGCTTCTAGAAGGTTCTCCTGATGAGGACTGAATAAGGTTGAGATAGAGAAGGATCTAGAGATAATATGCAAAGCAGCCATAAGAATGGATGTGTGAGAGGAATAGATTGATAGGTAGATGGTAGACAGACAGATAGACAGACAGACAGACAGACAGATAATAGGTAGAAAGATAGATAGACATAGATGATAGATAGATGATAGGTAGAAAGATAGATAGATGATAGATAGATAGATAGATAGATAGATAGATAGATAGATAGATAAATAGTCTAATTTTGTGAGTAGATGTAAGATACGTCTATTTCCATGAGATCTTAGTGATGTATGTGGCTAAATTAAAGAACTAGAAAAGTGCTGTGTAGACTACTGAGTCATTGATGAGGACCAAGGTTTGCAGAAGAAGTGGTCACTAAAGCAAAGGAGTCATTTACACATGGGGAGGAAAACCCGAAAAACCTCCAGATGTATTCTAGGTGCTCACAGCCTTCTTCAAAGGCAGGGAGTGACCTACTAAGGGCAAAATAAACAAATGAGCACAAATCTCAGGGCTAGGACCTTCCTGGGTCTTTTCAGAAGGCCACCCTTCACCAGCCACTCCTGTTTTTTCTGGCTGTGGCCCCAGCTCTCTTCCTCCCTTGAGAAGAAAGCTTTCAACAAAGTTTTCATCCTTTCCTCAGCTGGCTCTTCCTTCCTCTGGCTGCTCTCAAAGGTATGGATGACCTGGCCCACATTTCTGCTGGGTATTGGTGAAGCATCTGCATAACTTGCCTCAGAGTTTGCTGCATTGGTGACACCCAATCCATCTCTTCCACCTGTGAAAGCAGACACTGTCTTCTTGATCACAGGTGTCTGCAGCTAAGTGTCCTTCACCAGTTTTTCCATGTCATGGTTCTCTGCCCTGGTCCTCATCTTTCTCATGCACTCCTGGGAGTTCAGGTGAATATCTCCAGATAACACCTCTGTAATGTCAGAAGAGACATCTTCTCACATGGCATTGTCTAATCCCACTCAGGCATCCTGTCTGACTCCTCAGACGCACCCCAAGTGCTACTTGTGCAAAGGAAACCAGTGAGCACCAATACAATCCTGCTACACAGTTTCACATATTCGCACAGTCACATATGACACACATATATTCTGATACACACTTATGTGTACATATGTGCATACAAGCACACACCTGGGCACATAGTCACATAGGCAGGTACACACAAAGAAACACAGATACACAGACACACATACACAGATACAGATGGACAGACACACATAGACAGAGACACAGATACACAGTCAGACAGGCACATATACACACAGGCACACACAGACACATGAAACAAACACATATAGACACATACACACACTGACACTGACACAGACAGACAGACACATCCAGATAGACAGACACACATACACAGAGACAGACACAGACACACAAAGACACATGAAACAGACACACACACACATAGACAGACACAAACACACACAGACACATACACCACACAGACACATACACATAGACAGACATGACACACAAAGACATATAAACAGACACACACAGAGACACAGATAGACACAGAGACACACACATACACAGACACATACACTCACAGACACAGCCATACACATACACAAAGACAGACACAAAAGATACATGAAACACACACAGAGAGACAGACAGACATAGACACATACACACACAGACACACAGAGACACAAAGACATACAAAACAGATACACACACAAACACATACGCACACATATAAACACAGAGATATACACACAGACACATACACACAGACACACAGAGGCACACACAGACATACACACAGACAAACACTCACACATGCACGCACACGTGCATGCTTTTACCCTCATTCGTTCTTTCCTTTGCACATGCAATTCTGTTTTTCCATGGCTCTGATGTAAATCTTAAGAGTCAGCCTTGGCCTCTCCTCCCAATCACATTCCACTCTTAACCCTTCAGGAAATCACCTTGGCTCTGTGCTCAGTTCATTTCCAGAACTGACCTCACCAGCTCCATGTCAGCCTGAGCCCCTTCAGGTCACTCAGAGATAGTTGCAGTAGATTTCTCCGGCCCTACTGTGAATTCCTGCCTTCTGAGAGGTGGCCATTCTTAAAAACACCAGCAAAGTCAGTTCATCCCGCCTCTAAGTCCACACTCATTTCCAGAATCCTAAACATGGCTTTCAAAGCCTTGGCCAGGCTGCTCCTTGCTTCTCTCATGGAGTTTTGTCTGTCCCCTGTTGCCTGTCAGCTCTTTGCCCCAACAGAGGCCACCCTCCCCACTGCCCCTATGCAGTCTTTCCCAATGCCATATTACATGAGGATGCAATTCCTTTGCCCTTTTGTCACAGGGCTACCCTGCCCTCAACTCACTCTCCCAGAGTCATTCTTCATCGTTTGAAAGACCCATCACAGTTCCCATTGCCAGGGGTGAGCATCCTTCTGGGTTGGGTGTCAAGTCTCTTAGCAGGAGACGATCACTGTCTGAAGTTAAGTGTCTGATTTTCAGAGAGCAGCAAGAATTCAGATAACAGGTGAATTTTTCAGAGATCTCAGACCCTTTGCATACACAGGGAGACTTCCAGAGTTTCATTTCTTCACTTATTTCTCCAGATAATCTGGAAAAAGATACATGCATGGATTGTTGCCCGTCGATCATCCCAAGTGTCCATCCATAGGTTGCTATGAGCAACCCTCCACACGAGTGACAAACAAAAGCGTCTCTCAGTCTGCTGGTCCAGTGTCCCCAGGAGGCAATGTCACCCCCAACTGAGAAGCACTAACATTGGGACTGGGTGACTCTCCTTGTCATGACAGGAACAAAAGAGAGACAGAACTTTCTTCCTCGAATGCAAATCTGGAAAGGCTGACTTTAGTAAAACCCAGTGTGCCCCCATTTTGTCAATATTAAAAGCAAAACAAAATGCTTGCTGGAATTGTACATTTTCTAAACTGCTTGTGCCTCAAGTGCACAAGATCCAGGAGGACACTGCTCTGCTACAAGAAACCCCACCACTGTGTGTTATGCCTCATTTCTTGACAGGGCTGGGAAGTATCCTGCTGCTTCCCAGTGATGTGCACGAGAGTTCAGCGTGGCAGTAAGCAGCTATCTCATCCAGCTTTCCACACACAGCGCGCGTCAAGTTCCGTTTCAGATCACAGACTCCGACTCCGCGACGCTGCGGTGTTGAGGTTGTACCTTGTAACATCAGTCAAGCGTCATACTTCGTGAGAAGCTTTATTAAAGACATTTATTTTAAATAATAAGGTGGATGAGGTATTCTGAGCAATCATGGTTTTGAAATATTGTAAATACATATTAAAAATTTAATAGACCATAGCCAAAACTTTGATTTGTGGAAAATTTGTCATTAACGAAACAGAATTACTAATTCCCAACAAACCTTCTGAGATAGCCTGAAGCCATCAGCACTTGACAGAGGTTAGGAAAAAAATTTTAAACTATTATTACTGTTATAAATAATTGATTATCATTTGTTATGAAATAATTACCTTTAAGCAATTACCACTGCTAACAAGTGATTGCTTAGAGATTATTGCTTAATCACTACCAAACAACTACGTGCATATGGCGTATGACAGTCATTGTTCATTATTATTTTTTACAAGCACAGATGGCTTGGTACAATCAGTCAGGAAGACTGACGGGAAGTAATCTTTTTTAATGTAATCACCACATAAATATGTCAAATGTTTTTCTGTTTGTTTTGCTAACAGCATAACACGATTTTAATGAAGATGCTGTGGATAGTGATTTTGTCATCTAACTAGACAAAAAAAATATGCAGCTAAGCTATTTATAAAGATTTATTATAAATGTATTTGTACCACAGACATTCATCCCATTGGTACATCTAACCTTGGTTTAATCTCAGATGAAGAGATACATGAAAATTGTTATGACCCAGTGAGAGTTCATGGTATGCTGATGTGGATAGTCCATGGAAAATAGCGTACTGATGGGTTATGCATGTGTGTCTAGTTTTGGACAGGTTGATCAGAAGACAAGAGGACAATGGGACATGGCCAGTGCCAGAGATAATCTGCTCACTAGAGTTGACCCTGTAAATATACAAGACTCCAGATTATGTTTATACATATTGTTTTCATAACACCAAAGTATGAGTTTATGAGGAGAGTCTTGCACCCAGTGTCTCCCTATCCTGCACTCTGAAGACTATCTCTCATCTCAAGGACAAGAGTCAAAGCATTGTCCAGATGCATGAGAAAACAGAAGGGCAGGAAATGACCCCATGTAAGCACCAGAGTGGGACTCAGGAGAATCAAATTTCTTGGGACAGCCTGGCTGCAGAATATCTTCTAGAGCCACACCTTGATATCTTAGCTCCACATGCAGTGTGATCTCACAGACAAACAGTCGTGGACAACATACAGGTCAGGGGAGGATTCACTGAGCTGAATCTGAGCAGCCAGCCAGACGTCTGAACCCTGGGTCTGGTCAGGATGCTATTGCTTTTGGCCACAGATGGTTGCAAGATGGTGGCACATATGGTCACTTCCGGTCGTAGCACCATCAGTGTAGTCATCTCCCTATAGGAGGCTCAGATCACAACAAGCTGCTCCTAACTTGGGAAGCAGGGGATGAACAGATGTTGAGAGTCTCCTTGGGGAGGCTCTGCATCGATTGCTAGAGATGAGTAGCTCCAGGGAGCCTACTGCTCCAGCTCCACGCCCAGCTGCTGGTAGATCCAATGCCTGATTTCCAGTGTGCATTGGGTCCCTGGGGGATGCCATAGAGGCCACTTCCTGAGTGGTTATACACTTTTCATCTTGTCACCTGAAGAGTCTCCCTTCCCTCTGACAAACAAAGATACACAACAGTTTCAGGAAACGAGAAGACTCAGCTGATAGGTCCTGGCACTTAAGATTTTTGGCAAATCACTACCTTTACCAAAATACTTCCAATTCTCTGTCACACGCTAGCTCAAGCCAACCAATTACGTTCCTAAGAGGTAGGAACAACATCAATTTTACCAAGAGTCATGTGTCTCTCACCAAAGTGAAGGATTCATATCTGGAGCAAGGTAGAGCTTAGTTTCCTGAATTGCAGATTCCTCTGCCCAAGGCACCCTTAGTGCCCACAGTACTGTTGAAGACTTGTCAATAATCATGAGTAAGCCTTGAATTCTAACTGCTTCTGCTCTTTCTTTGACAACACCATGAAAGTCACTACCCCAAAGAGCTCATTTGAAGGTACCACAGTCAAACCCAGCTCTCCACAGAGGCTCTGGGGCTCCTGGGAGTGACTCTCAAACTTGTATGTGCATTGAAATCACCTTAGGGTCTAACTGGACCTACAGCCATGTCACACACATATCTGGGCACACACAAGGTGACTCTCATTCCTTCTTGTAGTGAGCCCAAAAGCTCATGCAGAAGGTTCCATCAAGGAAACACCTTTAAGCTTATACTTGATGTAAATCTTTCTTATGTATAAAATAGAAAAGCATAAGTAAGCATAAGTAAGGAGAGAGAGAGAGAGAGAGAGAGAGAGAGAGAGAGAGAGAGAGAACACAAGACCTGTGGTGACTGCCAAGCCTTTGGATTGCTATACTTAGAATTCTCTGGTTTAGGGCTGGAAAGATGGCTCCACAGTTAAGAACACTGGAATATCTTCCAGGTGACCCCTTTCAGTTCGTAGCACCGGTATGGCCACTCATCATGGTCTATAGATTCCAGTTCCAGGAAATTGGATGCCCTCTTCTGGCCTTCACAGGTAGAAGACATACACATAATGTACAGACATACATGCAGACAAGACACTTGTACACATAAATAAAAATAAAATAAAAAATAATTGTTCTGTTTCAGTCAAGCACCTCCCAACAGGAAGTTTTGAGTTGTTGATTTTAACAAAGAAAGCAGGTCTGTGAATGGACTGATTCGGAGAAAAGTTCTGGTCTTTTAGATTCCCCAGACTTCATTATGCAAAGAGCACGTCATGCTGTTTCTGTTCCAGCTTCGATGCTACACCACACAGCCTACTCAGTTGATAAACATTAACTTATGTCAAAATGTTTCCCCTAGATCTTGCAAATTTCTGAGAAGCCATTGTCAGCCCACAGGCATGCATGCTGCTTCCAGCTCTTTGCCCTTGTCACCTGAGTCTGTAGCTGATGATGGTTGGAATTGTAGGTTTGCTATAGGTGACTGCAGGGTTAGGGACATGACTGGTCCCAAAGGACCCCAACAAGAGAATACTTCTGTTCTTGGTAACAAAAACAATTGTTATTTCCACTGTTCATGACAAGAATTCAATAACCCAGTAACCCAGGTGAATTGAAATAAGGAGGGTATCTCCATATGTCCTTCCTGGACATCACTGTAAGAGATGCTGAGCCAACACAGTCTCTCTCTCTCTCTCTCTCTCTCTCTCTCTCTCTCTCTCTTCCTCCCTCTCTCTCTTCCCCCTCTCTCTCTTCCTCTCTCTCCCTCTCTCTCTCTCCCTCCCCCCTCTTTCCTATTTTAAGATCAATTTACTAATCAAATAATTTAATGCAGAATTTGAGAAAAAATTGGAGGATCTGCTAATAATTAAGTCTGAATTTTAGAAGGATGATTTGGGTTGAGCACACATTTGAATAGTAAGTTTGATTTAACCATCCTGATTTTTTTTTTCAAAAACAAACAATCCATTTTTAAAATGGTTAACTGAGACTGATAGTATTGATCAATATCCAGGCCATAGCATGTGAGGCTATTTAATCTAAATAAAGGAAAAGCAAATGCAACTTAAAAGTTGTACTTGGGTCAGAGAAGTCAGAGCTCACGTTCTCAGGGGTCAGCTTAGCTACTTGCAGCTGTGTGAGCCCGTGCAGGCAGAGGTTGCTTTCATCACCGAAGGTGCGCACTGGATGGTTCACAGCAATCGTACTCAACACTTTCTTAGACTCAAAGGGTCTTGATGGGTTTGAGAATTTGATAATTTTAAGTGACAAATGAGGGAAGTGGTTGGTTGGAGAAGGATGAAGACCTTCTTTGTTTGGGGATGTACAATTAGAGCCAGGGTTCTACAGCACAGAATATTTAGCACCACCAAGCCCTGTCATTATTAATTATGACTGAAGGTAAGATGACTAATAGTCCTGGTTGTTCCTTTGTGCCGGGCACTATGCTGTTCTCATAAACCGTCCCCGTGAATCATCACACAGCATGACAACTGCATAGATCATGTGTCACTAGACCCAAGGATTATGGGGGAAACTGAGCCACAGAATAGCAAGATTCCCTCAATGTACAGTGTCAGCTGATGAGGCTAGTAGATCTCGAGATCCTGGAGGTGGACACCACTTTTTGCCTACTTACCTCAAGGCCACACCTACTCCAGTAAGGCCACACCCACTCCAACAAGGCAATACCCACTCCAACGAGGCCACACCCACTTCAACAAGACCACGCCCACTCCAATAAGGCCATACCTACCCCAACAAAGCCATCTCTCTTAATAGTACTACTCCTTGGGTGGAGCATCTTCAAACCACCACAGCAACTGATGGAGTGGAAACCTTGAGTCCTTGCAGAGTGTGCACGTAAACCAGGCTTTGAATACAGCTACACATCCCCCCTCCCCAAGTATTTGCCTGTTCTCAGAGGTGCTCTGTCCTCAGTTATTCTCAGTAATTGCCACATAAACTTCTCTAAAGCAGAGGTGGCAAAACATTCCTATAAAGGGCTAGATATGGTTCAGCAACCAACAACTCCTTAGGTATCCACTCTGTCCAACTTCACCATCTCAGGGGACAGCAGCTGTGGACAGCAGGGAAAGTATCTAGAGAGGGTTGTGTGTCATTTGTATAGTGTGCATGTCTAGATTTGATCTACTGAGTCATTTACTGATTACTCCTAACTGTCAGGAAAAGATAACCTACTATTTGTTTAATATTAAGCTGATCTCATTCTTTGAAAATTCACATGCATTTGTCTACAGCAATATAAACTTGGAGCTCCTTTGGTTTGTACAAATATCAGTGTTCAATGTTAGTGTTTCTTGCTCAGATCGGTACACTAGGACTTTTCACTCTCTCCAACACACAACTGGGACCCATCCTGTCAGTAGTGAATACCCCAGAGGCCACCCTGGAAAGTCATAGCTACTTATAAGGGTAACAGCCCTTACCCTGAGCTCTGATTCATGTCCCGGATGCAAACACACAAGCAAAATTTCTGCTCATGCCAGAGCTCTGTCACCCACTCAATAATTAGAATGTGTTTTTCCAGGAAGAATAGTGACAGGCAGTTTTCAGAAACGGATGAAACCTAAGGGTGCTTTTAATGCTAATTGGAAAATGGACGCCGATCAGAAATTTGCACTGGGTACACAGCAGTACTTTGATCCCTACTTTTAAAATTATGTTTTCTGTTCTCTTTGTCAGGCATGACCTTGAGTGAGGGAGATTCATGTTTAAATCTCATCAGAACACTCTTCTGTCCAACTGTTTGCCCTTGTTGAACTCGACTGAGATCTGTCCATGTCAGTGGTGACTGGACACTCCCTGCAGATATGCACTGAAACTCCCAGGAATCAGCCTTCCTGGCGAAGGATGCTGGACACAGTAACCAGGCTGACCTCAAGCCTTCCTGTTACCTTATATCCCCTTGGCCCAGGCAGGAACCAGGTGAGAGGGTGAACCAAAGGTTACCAGTGTGAAGACATGCCTCATGATCTGGTGGAGAGAGCTGTGGCATCTTTATAAAAGGCAGCAACTGTCTCGTACTTGCTGGAACTCTACACTGCCAACTACTGTCTTGAGCAAATACTTGCCACAGAGTCTCCAATCACTCAGTTTGCAGTATTTCTGTGAGTTTCCAGTTTGTCACTATCCGTGATGGTTCCTTGGGTTTCTGCCTCTGGGGAATGGGCCAACCTTTACCCATAAGTCAACTTGTGGCCTCAGTTTAGCTCTTCAGGGCCTTTCCTGTCAACTAGAAAGAAGATAAAGCAAAATGTAATGGAATCATTATCGATAGCCATGTGGGAGACCAAGTCTAGAAGGCCCATCAGCCAGAAAGCACAGAAGAGAATTAGAGCCTCCTGTATAAATTTCTGTGCTCAGAAATGGGCCTCTCAGATCCAGGACCATATTGCCAGTGGTAGGTTCCAGTATCCTCAAATTGTATATATCAAGGTGCATTGAATAGAAGATATTCAGGGGGATAGAAGTGGCTCAGTCATTCAAAGCACTGGCTACTCCTGCAGAAGACCTGGGTTTGGTTCACAGTACCAATATGGTGGTCCACAAACACCCATAACTCTTGTTCTGGGGGATACGATCCCACATTTGGTTTCCATAGGCACTGCTCACACCTGGTGGACAGACATACATACCGGTAAAATATCCATACACATAAAATAAAATAAATAAACCTTAAAAATAAATTTAAAAACACATTTAGTCCCCCTTTCCTTCACGTGTATACTTGTCTGGATATATTCATCATTATTCTACCCAAAAACCTGAGAGATACCACTGAGGGGAGGATAGGCTTGCTCTGCTCCCAATCTCAGAGTGTGTAGTCCACTGTAGAAAGGAAAGCATGATGGCTGCTTGGTGGGTGGCAAGAGGGACTGGGACACAAATATTCACACCCTGGTGGATCCGAAAGCCACAAACTTAAAATGGGTGATGACTGGGCTCCTAAACTTCAAAGGTCCATCTTCAGTGACACAATACTAAAGGTCTACATTCAGTGACACAATACTAAAGATCTACCTTCAGTGACACAATACTAAAGGTCCATCTTCAGTGACACAATACTAAAGGTCCATCTTCAGTGACACAATACTAAAATGTGGGGAGCCGACAGAAGGCGACTATCATCCTTGCAAACATCTTGAGCCATATACCCTGACAAGAGTCTTATTTACAATAGCCTACAACAGCTGAGCACACTCTGATAACATATTGCTTTAGATACCCAGGATCTTCCCTTGGGTGTGTGAGACTTAAAGGTGTGATTTAAGGGTATGACTTAGAGATCAGATTCAGAGATAAGACCTAAGGGCATGACTTAAGGGCGTGACTTAGAAGTGAGACATATAAAAGGTGAGAGTCAGACACAAGAGTTCAGTACAACTTGGAACTAAGAATTAGTATTAGACACCAGACAACAGAGAATTAGGCACTTGGCACTTGGAAAAAGAACTTGGAACTTAGAGGCAGTAGGGACTAGGAACTAGGGACTAGGAACTAAAGACTTGGGACTTGGACTAGGAAGAGAGACTGAAGAATAGACAGGATTGAATCACACTCTGTCTGGTCTCCATTCTTTGTGTCCGTCCTCACTCTCTCCCTTGCTGAACCTCGACCCGTGGACTGGAGCAGCTTGGGGCAGTGCGGGCTCTAACAATTTAGCCTCCAAGGCTTTTGGTAGTGCGGGTTCCAATAATGACAGACCGGTCCCCAACATTTTGGCCCCCAAACGTGGGGCATCTCGGGCTGTAACATTTTTGGCACCCCACATGGGGCATCTCGGTCCACAACACTAAAGGTCGTCTTCAGTGACAGAGTATTCCAGGTTTATCTTCAGTAACACAATAGTACTAAAATTAAATAGTAATTTGAATTTTCTAGCCCAGTCTCCAGTCTCCCTCAGCAGGTATTGTGTTTCAGACCCTTCAGAGCCAAACACAGTTTGGGAAAGGCAGAAGCAGGTGCATCCCTGAGTGGTTTCCAGCAGTTTTCCACACTCAGGAAAGACAACCATTCCTCTTCTACCTGCTGATGTGTATGCTAAGCAAGAACCCGGTGTGGCTCTCTATGTCCTTTGCACTGTGGTGAGCCTCACTATCATAGGACTAAATGCATTGAAATTAATATAAATAATCATTTCCCATGAAAGAAAAATAAAATCATTTAAAAGAATTTGGTAAAAGCAAGCTAATTGAAAAAAACTGCGTTTCCAAATTGGTCTAGATAAGACCACTGCAAATGATAAAGAAAATGTTCTAGGAAGGAGAAGCAAGTTGCTTCTCAGCAGCTGACATGTTCTTAGTCTAGCTTAGGATATTAGAAACAGGAAACAATAGACAATCTTTAATTAAAACAAGTAAACCCCAACAAGGTCCAGTTAGTATGGCCGGTTGCAGAAACCTCTCTCTTCCCCCTTTCTCCCAGCTCTGTCTCTCTCTCCTCTCTGTCCCTCAGTCTCTCCCCCTCTGTCTCTCTCCTCTCTGTCTCTCTCCTCTCTGTCTCTCTCTCTTCCTCTTTCCTCTTCTTTTATTTTCTTTTTTCTTTTCTTGAATGTGTATGACCGTGTAGTCCAGTGGTCAGAGTCAGGTGTCTTTCTCAATCACTCTTCACCATACCTTGAATCTCACGTTGAATCCAGAGCTTGCAGACTGGGGCTAGGCTCTGGTTAACAAATCCCAGGCTCTGGCTACTGAAACTCCCTCGAGGGAGCTGCATGCCTGCTGATGTACCTCTCCACACTGCCACTCTTTGACTATACTCTCAGTGTTCATCTTGTATTTCTCCTTGAGCACACAAGAACACCCAACTCAGCACATTCTGTGTCTTTATTCTCTGCAGGGAGCCTGTTGGCTCAAGGATCCAAAGCATGACAGGATCTACTGGGAGAATGCGGTTCCTTCCTTTCTTCCTCTCTGCTGGACTCTTAGCTCAGTTCTTCCATTGCAGAGCAGCAAACATGTCTAAAAGATGGAGATGAGAGCTGTAGAGATATGCAGATCCCTCCCTCTGTTCCCTCCTCTCTGCTGACTTTTCAATCCTTCCCTTCCTTTTCTTCTTTCTTCCCTCTTACACCTCTCCTTGTCTGCCTGCTTCCCTTTCTATTTCCTTCTCCTTCCCCCTTCCTTTTCTCTTGCTCTTTCTTCCTCCCTCAACCTCTTCCCTTTCCCTCCCTCTCTCCTCCCTCCCTTCTTCCCTCCCTCCCTCCCTTCCTTTCTCCCTTCTTCTCTTCTTCTCTCCCTCCCTCTATCTTCCCTTTTCCCAACATCTAACCCTCCTTCCCTCTCTCCTTCCTTCTATCTTGTCCCTTTCTTCCTCTCTCAAGTGTTTGCTTAGTAATTAATGTCTAGAAAACACTGAGGATGTTTTATGGTGTTACAATCTGATAGAGGAGACAGTGAAGGAACAGGTGATCTTTGTTCAAGGGAGTGCTGACTGCCTGCAGGGCAGTGCTATACTCTGGAGTGGAGCCCAGGCCTGGCCACAGTGCTTCCTTCCCCTTTGCTGGGCACCTCACGTTCCTCCTCTGCTGACACTGGCCCTTCACAATGGCTCATTGATTGGGTTTGCCAGCATTTCTCTGATATTCTGCAGCTTCAAACAGAAACACTCCTATCTCTTATCCATTTCAGAGGGAAGCTGTGTGTGTGTGTGTGTGTGTGTGTGTGTGTGTGTGTGTGTCTTTTATTTGATCTAAAGCATTCTGTTCTGTGCAGATGTTGGTAACAGGATATTAGAAAATTCTCTGGCAACAGAACAAATTGTCTTTCCAACAAAAGTAAATAAATAGTTGCACAGAGGCTGATGGAATAGCCTGAGGTTCTGGACTGACTGCTCCTCACCAGGACCGGGCTTCCTACTATCATAGGGCACTGTCGCTGTGCACCCAGGCAGGATGAGTTAGGAGGGAGAAGGTCTTTCAGCTCTAAAGATGTTGAGAAAAAGATTTGTCTTTTGGGACTCAGTGGCCATTGAAGGGTTCTCACTGGTCTCTATTGAAAGTTAGGCAGACACAGGTAGAACCTAAGAGAACACACTATGCCAAGTCCTGCTTGGCCATGCGGAAGGGATGATGTGACATGGTTTCCTGCCCCTGAAACAGAGCCAGCAGGGCATAGGCCTCTACAAGTGTTGATGATTAGACATAAGGCTTGTTTGTATATTTTAGTTTTATGTTCCTCCTTCGGGGGGGATGTCTCTCTGCTAAGGTTAATAACTCCATGATAATCAGAGACAGCATGAGTCTGGGAGGCAAAGGTGTGTCTATACTCTTAGCAAAGACGGTAAACACTGTGACCTTCAAGACAGCCCTTAAGAACTCTGAGAACACAAGTTCAAGAACATATAATTTCTCACCTATGCAAAATAAAGGATACAATATAAGTGATATGAAGGGCTTCATGGACCTAAAATAACAGAGGCAACTGTACTATGAGCCAGTTTGTCAGAAAGATACAAAGGCAGGCAGATACAAAGGTGGTCAGATTCCTGAGTTCAAGGTCAACCTGAGGCAGATCAAATTTAATTTAGGTCCAAGTAGGTAGGTAGGAATGATAATCTCAGGATGAGATTCCATCCAGCTAAGTTTATTGTTTGTGCTTACAAAAACAGGCAGACACTCATTTGCAACGTTAAAAAATGTTCTTGCTGTCTTTTTCTAAGAATCAGAGGACTGGGGTCATGGAATGCTGATTCATGAGAAAATCAAAAGGGAACCTGGAGTAACTGACTGAACTGATATATAAATAAGACTTGGTTTTGGTCTAAGAGAGCTGAGCTATCTGGATGAGTTGTCTGGAGATGCCCAGAGAAGGTTGTCTCCAGCTGAACACAGGCAGTCGGCTTGTACCCACAATTGACTTCAAGTGGAGTTTTTGCTGTTGTCAAACATCCCTTCTCTGAGGAACCCCTCTCCAAGCAGAGACTGGTTCTTAGCAACACTATATATCACATCCTACTGGGCTTTACTTTTGTAAATTAAATTTATTTTTTAGCTCACACATAAAAACATAAAAATGATAGAATATTATAGGACACAGCACAATATTTATGTGTGCATTGTTCAAGGTTTAAATCATGACGAACATGCTTATGTAGACTGTTTCCCTCTCTAAATGATGATGGTGATGATGATGATGATGATGATAATTATAATCAACATCTCAGAAACCCCAAAATACAGAAACTAATCCAGAATAGTGTCTACCAATCCAGAATAGATTCTACCAAACCAGAATAGTGTCCACCAATTCAGAATAAATTCTGTCAATCCAGAATATCTTTCACATGTAGTCTGAAATATCTACGAGGAATCACTCACACCCTTGCACACACAGCCTTGCACACACAGCCTTGCCTTATTAAGATGGTAAGGATAGATGTGAGCACAGCAGTGTCAACAATGACCAATATCTGTGACCGATAATCACACAAGCACAGTAGCTGCCCCTGGCACTTGTGTGCTACACAGTGCATTTCTCCTACTTTGTGATAACGTACTACAAATGATGATTCAAGATGAATATTTAAAAATCGCACCCATCAGCAACGTGAACTCTGTCCATTTTGAGAACATGGTGTTGTATGTCCTGGACTCCTTCTCCCTTCTCCCCTTCCATATGTTTTCTCTCCTCCCTTCTCCTTTCTCACAGTGATGCTATATACTGCATGTGAGAGGAGCAGATGTCAGAGAACCTGGTAGATAGGAGGACACCAACACTAGTAGCTGCCTGGAGTCATGAAACTGACACAGCCAGCGTGTCTGTAGCATATAATGCAGGTGGTCAGTATAAAATGACAGAAAGGCACACAAAAACAGACTAAGGTTTTCAAAGTTAAAATAGATCATTTTATTATAGTAACGATATGATAGTAACCAGTGTCAACATTTGGATCATGTAAGTTATAAAGAAGGGAAAAGTCACTGGTAATCTCTCAGTTAACATTTTGGCATTTTCTTTTGGGATTTTTTTTTTCATGTTTGTTCGACTATGTGTATAATAAGGAAAGGGAAGACACCTTACTTCATGACAGGTTTTCAGTGCCAATAAAGCACTGGTTAATAATGTTCCAGTATTTTATCAGTTTTATCATACGCTTGGTAGTCCTTGTGGGCATCTACAAGGGCCACCAACACAACTTTAGTGGCCAGTTTGGCTTTATTTAATAACATTGCAGTGTGCAGTTGGACTCTTAGAAGCAGAGGGTGGGTGGGGGTGGAAAGAACTTTTTGGCTAAGCAAGAAAAAGAAATAAAGAGAATACAGACTTGTAACTGTGACTAATGGCAACATACAGATGCATTAAAAATTTCCGAGTCCCTTTAAATATTCTTTAAACACTTAATATTGAGTGTTCTTAACACCACACACACACACACACACACACTTACTCACATACACACACACTTACACACACACATACTCTTACATACACACACACACTCACACACTCTTACTCACATACACACACTCACACTTACTCACATACACATACAGCACACACACACACACTCTCTTACATAAACATACAGCACACACATTCTTACATTCAGATACAGCACACACACATACTCTTACATACACATACAGCACACACATACTCACACACACTCTTACATACACATACAGCACACACACACTCACACACACACACTCTTACTCACATACACACTGATACACACACTCTTACTCATACACACACACACACACTCTTACATATACATACAGCATACACATACACACACGCAGTACAGTTACACTTGAACACATACACTCTAATGTGCAAGGCTCAGAGGATGTAGTCCAACTCTGTGATGCTGCTCACTTCATCTCAAGGAACTACTCGTGAACTACTCGTACTACTTTATTCAGCTGGTATGATTTGTCTGTAATACATTAACACAATCATCTAAGAGCCACACAAACAACAATTTTCAGATGAAGGTTAAAACTGAAGGGGCCAAAGTTTTGTTTGTTTTTAAAATTTATGTTTTTAAAGTGTTAGGAAATAATTGTAAATTTTATCTTGAATTTTGTGAGATATATATCACACACACACACACACACACACACACACACACATATATATATATTGAAGGGTTGTTGATTTAACATCTAGAATTGTAGACGAAAGACTTGAAGCAAATACAAACAAGATTTCTTGCAGAGAAATCAGCGATAGAGTCCCCAGGAGATGATCTCACTTTGTTCAATTTTTCTTCTGTAGATTCTACAGCAAGCTTGCATATAAAATGTGCTTGGTAGGCATGGTGCTCGGAACTAGGACAAGGTTTAGAAGGAACAGCTACTCCTCAGAATCACATACCTGGAGTATGTCAGCCATGATGGCTGCTACTACCACCACATTCTGTGCTCCAGATCAGCACATCCTTGGAGAGCTCAGTGACATGCTGACATTCATGCTGTCTCTTCCCGATTCTGTGCACAGAATTCCTCTAGGAGATGACTGGCAGGGCAAGTCTCACCTAAAGCACAAAACCTGGCTAACTCTAAGGTTAGCCTTTGAGCGAGGACGCCAAACCATGAGTTATGTGGCCAGATGCTAAGAGATGGCATTTGGCCACATCTGGAGCCTGTGGCAGAAGGTGCCATTTGTGAGCAATGACTGTGAGTCCACACCATCTCGCAGTAGTTCTGACTTAAGCAGGAAGTTAAAGGAATAACAAGCATGACTGGCTTTTATGAAAGAACCAATGTGTTAATAGATGTGAAAGTAAAGTAAAATATCCCTGAGGAGAAAGAAGAGGAAAAGAGGAGGAGGAGGAGGAGGAGGAAGAAGAGGGAGAGAAGGAGGAAGAGGAGAGAAGGAAGGGGAGACTAGAAGACAGAAGAGGAGAAAGAGAGAGGAGGAGGAGGGAGAGGAAGAGATGAATAGGAAGACCGGAGAAGAGGGAGTTGTTTGCTAGCAAGGTGTGTCTGAGGTATTTTGGTTGCTGCTGTATATGTAGTATTCATGTTTGCTGTTTGGTCTCACGATTTGTCTTAGGTAGGGTTTTACTGTTGTGAATAGACACCATGACCAAGGCAAGTCTTATAAAGGACAACATTTGACTGGGCCTGACCTACAGGTTCAGAGGTGCAGTCCATTATTATCAAGGCAGGAACATGGCAGCTTCCAGGCAGGCCTGGTGCAGGAGAAGTCAAGAGTTCTACATCTTTATCTGAACACTGTTAGTGGAATACTGACTTCCAGGCAGTTAGGATGAGGATCTTAAAGGCCACGCCCACAGTGGCACACCTACTCCAACAAGGCCACACCTTCTAATAGTACCATTCTCTGGGCCAAGCATATTCAAACCATGACACTATTCAACATATCTTCTGGAATTAGATTCCATGAACTCACTAATTGCTTCATATTCAGATTTCCACATATGATGCCCCATGTAGTTTCCTTCTGCAATGAGATGGATAATTTTTCTGTCAACTTATCTAAGCTACAGTGGAGCAATCTTGATCTAGCACCATTTTGCTCAACTCTGTGAGGGTATCTCTAAATTTGAGTTGATTTAAAATCGAATTAGGAGTCTGTGTAGATGAGCTTTATCCAAACCCTTGAAGACTTTAACAGAGAAAAGATTGACTTCTGTCAAAAAGGGATTCCATGATAGTTCTTGAACTCATGGTAACTTCAGCAGCCTTCACTTCCTAGCCTGTTTGGAAAATTCTAGACTTGCTTTGGTTTCACAAGAACAATTACTTGACAATTCCCTAAAGCATGTGCTCTCTCTTGCACTCTCTCTCCCTCTTTCTCTCTCTCTCCCTCTCCCTTCCCCCTCTTCCTTGCCCTTCCCCCTCCCCCTGCGCCATCCCCACCCCCCACCATTCTGTTACTGTCATTTCTTATTTTTCTGTTGGAATATTTGAGCTAGACAGCCAGGGTGTGGAGGTTGAATCAGACTTGCATAGGAAAATAGAAGCCCAGTGAAGCTTGAGAGACAGATAACATAAGAAACATTTTATGTCCCATACACTGTGCAGAACATCTTATGCTAGAATTAAAAATTAAACAGCTGCCCAGCTTTATCATCAGAACTCTGATCCCAAAGAGCCAGCCAGCAGGTGGGTAGGCTGGCTTCCTCTCTCACACACTTTTTGCAGGATCTAAGATGCACTGGTTAGTTTTTATCACGAATTTGACACAAGCTAGTGTCTTCTGAGGACAAAGAACATCAGTTGAAGAATTATCTCTATAGAATAGGCCTGTAGCCATGACTGTGAGAATTTATTTTTTTAAATTGATGTTTAACGTGAGAGGGCCGAACCTATTGGGCATGTCACCATCCCAAGAGATGAACAATATACCATAGAGCTTTATTCTTCCATGGTTTCTGCCTCAGTTTCTCAATGAGTTGCTGCCCCTTCCCGTCTCCATGATGTTCTGCCTTGCCTCAGGCCCACAATAGTGATGTCCACACATTGATACCCCTGACACTGTAAGCCAAAATAAAACAAATTGGACCCCTTTTGAATCATTTATATTAAGTATTCAGTCACATTTAATTCCTGTTGTGTTACTTGTGTGACAGATAACAGACAACAGGAATTACCCAAATAAATTTCATCATCAACAAGAAAGTGCTGAGTCTCTGCCAGGGGAATCCCTATCGGCTAACCTAGTTTACTATACGGTCAGATCTATTGCTGTGTGATGAGCTGTTGAAGTGTGTGGCCCACAGCAAGTCCCACGGGAAGATACAGGACGGGCTGTGCTGTGCTTCCACCGTTATACACAATGGGGTTCATAGCTTGCCATCACAGCAATAATCTATTGTCAAGAAGTAGACAGGGAAGGCACCATGATGGTGACACAGGGAAAGTGTGTGTGTGTGTGTGTGTGTGTGTGTGTGTGTGTGTGTGTGTGCATAAATCTTGCATGTGCATATGCCTTGCATGCAAAGAAGCTTCAAGTGTGACATAGCTCAGGAAGCTGTGACGCTAGACAAAATTAAAGTCACCAGAACTACCCGAGCCATTGACTTCTGGCCCCCTTGATTTGATAATATGAAAAATGGAATTTAGGACAACGGAAGGGTGAGTTTAGAAAGAAGTTTTATTACAGAATTATAGCTAAGAAAAGCAAGACAGAACTCTTGTATAGGAGAAGTGGTTTCCAGAAGATTGGAGGCCCTCTAGTTGTGAGCCTAGGACTTTTACATATATGGACAGGGCCTTCAGAAAAGATGACCAGGAGACAGTGGCATAGTGCAGCTGACTCCAGTCATCAGTGTGCAGTCCCCACACTGCCAGAGTCTCATCAGTCATTTGGAAGCAAGACTTTCTGAAAGGGTTTAGCTTCTACACTGGAAGGTCTGATTTACTTCAGAACATCAAGCTACCCTGTTGGAAAGAAGAACTATGTCATGTGTTGTTGGTTGAGCACTAGGAAGAAAAGAGGCCAGAGCCACCACAACCTGGTAGGGTTTGAAAGCTCATGAGGAATGCTTTAGGAAGGGCAGGCTAAGGAAAACATTAAAGACAGTGTGGGTGAGAGTATGCTTTGTCACTTAAGGAAGAAATAGAACAAGATCTCACATGGGATGTAGAGTGGGCATTGTCCTTTAGGGTTGGGGGGCACAAAGGTGTGGTACATGCAGCAAGAGTGCTGGCCTGGGGGAAAACACCAGGTATGCTTCATTCAGCAAAAGTGCTGGTTTGAGGGAATACCAAGGGGGTTGGGCAAAAGTTTATGTGTGAAATGAGAGGCAGGCACACACTTCCTGTTCCCTACAGGAGTGGCAGGTCTGGAACTCACCAGGTCAGAAAGCTTCCATCTTCCTTTTCCACTGATTAGGAGTAACTGGCCAGCCAGGACAGAAAGGAGCAGAGATGTGTGAGTGAGCAGAGGAAGGCAGAGGCAAAGGTGAAAGACAAGATGCAGAAGGGTGCCAGGAAAGCACAGGACTGAGTGAGGGTAGAACCAATACCTTGGGCATTGCAGAGACTTTATGTGCATTATACATTATGTGTGGTGGACATTATGTGCAGTATATGTTATGTGCAGTGTATATTATATGCAGTGGGCGTTATGTGCAGTGGACATTGTGTACAGCATATGTTATATGCAGTGGACGTTATGTGCAGTGACAACTGATTCCCATGTACCATCCACACTCACCCCTCCTCTCAACCCTGTCTTTGGAGAGGCACTGCTGTAAGTACCTAGTGTCTATGATTCCCTTATGCTGGAAGAGGCCAGGGGCAGACATGTTACCTATGACTTTTGTTTGTCAGACATTGCTTAGGAATCTACCTAGTACACTTAATGAGACCTTCAAAGATCTGGGAAGCTGAGGGGAGGGAAGGATGGCTTTACCTTCCTTAAGGATGTTCTCATAAAGAAGGCTCTCCTGCCAGCCTCTATCAACAGCCCAGGCCCCAGAATCCAAAACTGACCATAGTAAAACTCCCATGTTGGCCAATGACAACAAACTAGCTCTGAGAGTTTTCCTGAGCATTCCTCATATTATTCTTTTTCTTCTCTGCTTCCAGAGAAAAGATCACTGGGGGCCAAAGCACCTTTCCTGTCTTTTGATTTCTTCCAGTTCCAAGAATCCATGTTTCAGGATGATGTGTGTATTCTGAACCCCATGGTGGTGTTTCATGCTTTGCCTCTGTAGAGCAGTATCCAACCAGAATGCTTGGGCTGACTAGAAACACGTGGACTTCATGCACCTGCTTATGACCACATCTGGGCTCCCATGCAGGAGAGAACGGGAACACATGGCTTAAGGAGAAAGGCTCTTGGATCATTAGTAACACCCCTTTCTCTCTGTCCTACAGGTTTCATGGACTGTGCTGACAAAAGGGAGTGTCGGTGAAATGACATGTATCTCACTGGCTCTCACGGTTTCTCATCTGCTCACTGGGCTCCTGCAACACAGAACCATGCTTTGGGAACTCTGGGAATCGATTTCATTCACTCTGCAATTTCCACTACTTCATCTTTGGTGGTCTCCAGACTCTTCTGGAAGAGTCCCTGAATATCATGCTGGCTCTTGCTAGACAACTGACTTGGCTATGGTGTGTGTGTGTATGTGTATACACACGTGTGTGTGTGTGTGTGTGTGTGTGTGTGTGTGTGTGTGTATGCACATATATGCGTGTGCCCTGTGTATGGGCCCCCACACTATTTCCTACATGAATGAAACTCTTCTACAAAATAACAAAAGAATTACTGAAGGCATCTCAATGAATTTGTTTTCTTTATTTCTTAAAGTAATTTTGTTTTAGATGTAGTAAAAAAAAACAATAGATTTTTTTTTCATTACATTGAAAAGAAACATGTCTATACTGCATGCAATATGCTTGGAATTTCTAGAAGATATTTGAAAGACTGAACCTCTAACTCCAGGCAGACTGGTGCTTAGCTTAGAGACCCCTTCTTCTCCTTCAACAAAAGAACCCTCGGTTTACACCTCTGTAGACCCATCTCAGCAAGTTCAGTCTTTCCATTAACCCCTGGTAGCCACAATGACTTCCTAATACCAGTTAATTAACTAACACTGGTGCTCCAACAGATGAATTCCTGAGAGAGTCTTTGGTGTGGTCCCCAGACTGCTGGAGCAGAGCGTAAGCTTTTCCTTTGTTCTTCCAACACTTTCCTTGTGGGCCGCAAAGTACTTTGAATCTCAAATGAGCTCTCTAATTAGTCTCCACCCGCCGTCCTGCGGGATGGGCAGGGCTGTCCATTATCTCCACTTTGCAGATAGTAACAATTTACAGGACTTGGCTGAGGTCACCGGAACATTAGCATCCCAGCCAGAATACAACTCTTCATCGCTAAGCCCCGTCCTCCTATCCTGTTCCCTAGACAACTCCCTCCATCCTGTTGGCAGTGAATCTATACTTGCTGGGAGACCTTATTGCAGCTCGGTGAACTCCTGTTTGTTGCTTGAGGCCTGGAGGTTAAGGGAGATTTGGGGAAAGGTGTTAAGTCGTGTTTGTTTTTAGTATCCTCTACTGAATGACTTGACAACACCATGCACACTTCTGTCTCAAAAAAAAAAAAAGTCATTTACACAATCCATAGAGTAAAAGTCATTTACACAATCTATAGACTAAGACAAGTCATTTACACGACCCATAGAGTAAAAGTTATTTACACAATCCATAGACTACCTTTCAAGGCAAGACCAAGTGAATATACCACCTGTGGGTGATTCAAAGTAATGAAGTATGCTTGTGAAATATTTGAGGACTCACTGTGCTCTGTGGTGATTACAGATGAGATTCCCCATTGCCAAGCATTCTGTGCATGTGATTTAAGCCTCTTTTTGATGTGTTGGATAGTTGTGACATGGGAAGACACATCTTTACCCACCTCCTAAGGAGACACCAGAACTCTGTGTGGCCAAAGTACAGGGCCCTGTTAACCAGAACCAGGTCTCTCAAGAAAAGTATAAGAGCAAACTGTACAAATCTAGCTTATCATTTACAGACATGTGCCTAGAAGCAGCCAGCATTAGGGGCTGTTATTGGATGCTCTACAGGCAAATTTCCCAGAGTGCCTTTGGAGGGCCATGAGTGAAGAAAGAAGACATGGCCTTTGATTCCTGTAGCTCCAGTGCTCAGGAATGCTGTGGTCACTGCAGATGTGTGTTTATTCATGATATTCAACTGACGCAGACTCCCAGACTCCTTTCCCCACCCTTGCTGAACAGTAAACAAGCCCTCATGATGACTGTGGGAACGGACTAATGAGTAATTACACGTTTGAAAGTCACCAGAATGGAATCCCAGGGTGGACCCCTGGGTAAAGGAGAGTTTTGGGAGAAATGCAAACACATTCTTTGGATTCCAGACCCCAGTGTGGTGCCAGGGTGCAGCTTCCTCGGGAGGGCATGGAGATACAGTAGTTGACCCTGTTAGCCACCTCATGAAGGCATTGATCCAAGAAAGCTAGCTGTAAACACGAATACTGTTCAGATCTTTGCTCTGTCTCTTTCAAATATTGAAGACAATATAAACATAAGGAAATTCTCTACTTTAAGTATTAATCTCAACCCAAGGCAAGGAATAACTTGTGCATTTAATTTATTTATTTATTTACTTACTTACTTGCTTATTTGTAGTAGTGAGCATTAGCATATTTGAGCGAGTGATCAAAAAAATAGGCATACTTTATGTTTGGGAAGTTGCAACTAATCCCAGCGTCATACTGACTATTCATTTAACCTTCTACAGACACAATAAACAGCTCTGAAAACTATCAAAGCTAATGGTTTAATAAGGAGTCCTATTCCATAATCATAAATGTGGCAGATTACACACCTGCATAGGTGAATTGTATCTCATATGTGGTAAACACTACGAACAATTACTAAACTGCTAAAGCTGCTTAAAGTCTGCCGGGGCTGCCTGCCATTGGTAGCTAGAAGAAACCCCAACCAGCTGCTCCTTTTTGGCCAATCATTTCAAACAACATAGTTGCACAGACATTAATTAGAATGATGGCTGTTTGTCACTTCTACGGAGTAGGCCAGAGGAGTGTAGAATTTCTCTCAGGGTAGTCTCCAGGCTAGTCTTTATGCAGGGAGCAAATGGGCTTTCTTCAAAGGTTAGCATCACCACAGGTGGCTTATCCCTTGTGAAAGACTCCTCCAGTCCCCACAGGCTGCCTTGGAGCATAGCTGACCCCCTGTTCCCATGGCAACCTGAGAAGTAGAGGGTTGTTGAAAACAGTTCTTTAATTTGTTTACTGTTTCGAACTCAAGAACAAGCCCCCAAGCTTTCAGTCTCTACCCCAAACCCTGCTTTTCTGAAGTATAGAAGAAAAACAGAAATAAAAACCTTTAGTACTATTTTACATGGAAGAGAGTCTGAGGAACTAAGCTTTCAGCCAGGGTGTTCCGTTTTACATCACGAGGATACACAGCTGGAAGAACCCCACCAAACGGTGTTGTCTACTTGCTGTTGCTTGATGTCAATCTGCGTCGTGCTGAGACTATCATCCTGGAGTCACCTTCTGTTGTAGCTACAGAAGTGTCTGGATACAGTCTTAGAGCTCCGGCTCTGAAGGCCAGAGAATCGGACTGGTCAATATTTCTATGCCTATTTGGATTCCAGGGAGCTGATGAAGCTGTCAGAGAATTATCAGTGGGCTGCTGATGCTTTGTGCATGCCACAGAGAGCCCTGGCTCTGTGGAAGGTGTCAGTTGCTGGGAAGGAGGGAGTGCTTAGTGTATATCCTGATGATGTCTATCCAGCTCTCTTTAGTAGCGCTTTGGTGAGATAAAGAGCTGGTAAAACAGCTGTCTGTTTCTTCATCATAATTAAGACAAAATCAAGTCACTAAGAACTCAGACTGGCTTCTTCATAATTTGTCTCCAGATAAGGTTCAATAGAACAAATGGGACTCACCAGATTTTTTTCCTTTGCTTTTAGCCTCTCATATTGGTTAGTTATCTTGACTGGAGGTCTGGACAGCATATTGATAAGGACTCTACTGGAGAGGGCTTCCTTGCTTGGTGGTGACTTCCCAGGTGCCTTCTCCCAAACAGACACCCAGGTGTCAGGCCTGCCTCAGCTGGGCCACTGCTACAGAAGCTTCTTGGGAGAGGAGACAGACAGCAGCTTGACCTTTCTATGTTTTAGAGAAGGCCCTGTTTCAACTCTCTTCTCTGGTAGGCTCAGAGGCATGCTGTGGTTCTTGGTTGAGCGTTCCTGGAGGGGAGGCAGAATGTAAACTCACCGCTTGATATTCCGATTCACAGGTGGTGGCATCTTTGGGCTCTCTGTAGAGAAAGGAAACCCACATCCTCCAATTTCCCTGTCAAGCAGCAGAATGACTCAGGCCCCTGTTTGACAGGACAGTCCATCAGCAGTGAACTGTTATCAAACACAGCAGATCTCACTCATTAGCCCATTCAGAGGAAAGCCTTGGGCCAATTTCATTGAGGGTTGAAAAAAACCTTCTGCCTTGCCCTTTGGGGCCAGGATGTGTCCAGCAGCACTGGCAACTGAAAGCAGGATGGAAGACAGATTGTATAAGTAGATTTCTAAGCAGTTAATTAGATTCGAGACAGGGAGAAGTTGATATCAAAATAAGTAAATGTTGAATGAGAAGAGTCTTACAGCTAAAGAAAACTCTGGAAGAGGGGAGGAATCCAGGATGTTCATGATTACTTCCTGAATAATTACTGTTAGAAACTGTTTCCAGACACTGCAATGGAGCTCAGATCAACAGATGCCTGGGATAGAAGTTTACAAAGGGTGCCCGAACACCTGGAGGTAGCACTTGGGCAGAAACAATATTATTCTCTGTCACTCTGATTTCTGTTTCTCTCTGTCTCTCTGTCTCTGTCCCTCTCTCTCTCTCCTTCTCCATCTCCATCTCCCTTCTTCCTTCCTCTCTCTCTCTCTCTCTCTCTCTCTCTC
>JANHMN010000015.1:5213094-5230593 GCA_030674055.1 Rhabdomys pumilio | reverse complement strand
TCTCTTCCTCTCTCTCTCTCTCTCTCTCTCTCTCTCTCTCTCTCTCTCTCTCTCTCTCTCTCTCTTTTGTGTGTGTACATGTCCATGCCTACTACACAAGAATTCCTGGATTTGGAGTTACAGATAGTTGTGTGCCACCAGATGTGACTGCTGGGATCAGGACTAGGAGGATCCTCTACAAGACAAGAAGGAGTAAGCACTCACAATTGCTGAGCCCTCTCTCCAGAATGCACAATCTTTGGAATGCATAATGCACAGTCTTTGGAAGGCTATTTTAATGTGGTGGATTGAATGAGAATGGCCCCCATAGGGTCATAGATTTGAATGCTTAGTTATTATGAAGTGGAACTCTTTGAAAGGATTAGAAGGATTAGGAGGTATGGCCTTGCTGAAGGAAGCATGTCGCTAGGGGTGGGCTTAGAGGTTTCAAAAGCCCAAACCCAGTTTCTCTCTGCCTTTGGATCAAGATTGTAGTTCTTGGCTACTGTTCCAGTGGTGTGAATGATATTGAAGACCCCCAAATGAGGGAGACCCTTACTTAAGTCTCGGGAAGTCTCGAATACCCACAAACTCCAAGACACCGTACCTGGATACAATCAGCAGAGGTTTATTAGGGAAGAGAGCTGGCAGCCAGCGTTCAAACTGCACACTCGCACAGGAGTGCAGTTTGACAAAGCCAGTCAGTCTGAGTAGGGTTTTTAAAGGGGTAAACCACAAACCAGGGGAGTGGTAAGGGAGTGAGAGGTTGTCAAGGATACATAACATAAGAATAGCGAAACATTCCAGAGGAGCCCAAACCTAAATGATACAGGATCATGTGAAAATCACTCTACACACTCATTCTTCTCAAGAATGTAGTCTTACCATGTTATTACCGACTATTTCAGGTTAAACTATTTCTCACTTGCTCCAGTTGCAGTCCCACCTAGGTGACTTGCATCTTTTTGTGGTCAGGAATGTGTCTTCCTACTTTGGGCTTTTCACACCCACAGGTGGGTTCTTTTCCCTGAGGTTTGAGGAATGTAATCCAGCAAGTGTCCTCTGATTCAAGGATAATGCCCTCCACCCAGAATATCTCAGGGCAATGAAGGCCTGAAATCTTACATTCAGTTTTGCCTTCTGGAGCCTGCATTCTTTTGCTCAGGGTAAAGGAAAAGCCTATATATATTTCATAAAATGGTCTTTATAATTTTCACTCTACAACATCATGTTTTCTGCCATGATAATGGACTAAGCCTCTGAAACTGTAGTCAAGGCTCCAGTTAAATGCTTTTTTTTTTGGTTTTTCGAGACAGGGTTTTTCTGTGTAGCCCTGGCTGTCCTGGAACTCACTCTGTAGACCAGGCTGGCCTTGAACTCAGAAATCCGCCTGCCTCTGCCTCCCAAGTGCTGGGATTAAAGGCGTGCGCCACCACCGCCCGGCTAAATGCTTTTCTTTATAAAGAGTTGCTATGTCATGGTGTCTCTTCACAGCAATAGAATAGTGACTCAAACTGCATAAATTGTGAATCTTGCTCCAAAGACAAGAAGAGTTGGTTTTGTCTGAGTTTATAGGACCTAGAAACATTGAGTTAGGTTGCCCAGAATGAAATTTCCTGCTGTGTAAGTGATAACATGAACTTTCACAGTCACAGAAAAGTCACATATAAGCCAAGGAACTTACCAAAAGCACTGGTGAGGATATTGAGTAGACAGGCAGTAGCAAAAGTGAGGACATCTCTGCTACTGACCTCAGAGATCTCCAATGACATTTTCAGTCAAGATCGGTCAGGACCAATGGGTTGCTGTCTAAGGGTTACTGCTGTGATGAAACACCACGGCCAAAAGCAACTCTGGTAGGAAAGAAAGGCTTATGCTTCCATGTCGCTGTTCATTATCAAAGGAAGTCAAGACAGGAACTCAAATAGACCAAGAATCTGGAAGCAGGAGCTAGCTGATGCAGGGGCCATGGAGGAGTGCTGCTTACTGGCTTTCCTCTCATGGCTCTCACCCTCAGCCTGCTTTCTTATAGAACCCACAATGGACTGAGTCCTCCCACATCAATCACTAATTAAGAAGATGTAGGCTTGCCTACAGCTCAGTCTTATGGAAGCATTTTAAAAGTTGAAGTTTCCCCCCTCAAATAATTTTAACTTATGTCAGGTCAACATGAAACTGTCCAGCATAGCTGCTAAGTTAATATATTTTTATGATAGATTCAGAATATTGGTCTATTAAAAAGACTATTGACAGTCCAGGGTGATTTTGGGTTTTGCTCTGCAACCTTCTAGGGCTCCAAATGCAGGGAGTTTTAAAGAGGCGATGAATCCAAACAATCTAAGACACAGGTGTGGCTGTTCTAGGGAACCTTGACTCACAGATCTCTATGGATGAGGACAGCAGCTAGAATAAGGACCCTAAAAGCTTGGGTTCCAGGAATGTCCTTCTTATCTCTTCCCCTAAATGAGCTCTCCTGCCAGGGAGGCTACACATGAAGATGTGGCTGACTCCAGTCTAGACACTAATCCACTCCTGTAAACAGCTATAGAACTAGACCCTCTGGCTTTTCATGGTAGAAATAGGTTATATTCAGTCCCCAATTTCAGCCATCTCCTAATGGAATTTCAGGATCTATGCTCTGAAAAGGGTAATATTGCAGGAGCCTTAGACACTATTAAGTATAGACTCTTTTCTAATGGGGTACTCTTGACCCTGAGTGGAGACATGATGCTATGATAGCCTGAAAAGATTGGAACATTAAATACCATTGTCCTCTCCATTCAGGAAGGTTGATTCACCTAAAGCCTTGCCACAGACATGGTATGACAAGGGCTGTATGTTGACTCTGGTGACTTCATTTTGATACTTCAGAAGGGGCAACGTATGGCATGCAACAGGTCTGTTATAAGGAGGTTTGCTGGGGGAAGGGAGAGGAATGAGGGCCTGGAGAAGGGGTAGACTAGTGGACATGAAGACAGACATACAGACAGGAGCAGAGCCATGAGGGTAGAGAAGGGGATGGGGCACAACGAAGAACAGATAGGAGAAGAGACCACTGGGAACAGAAAGCGAGAGACTGAGTGGTGGGCAGTTCTTTTATACACAGCCCACACCTGGCACACCTGGTGGCAGCAGCAGAGACAGGTGATAGCTAATGATGATATAAGTCATTGCTAGGTCCCTGGGAGGAGCCTTGTAGAATTGCCTGTTGGCTAACATCCTTCCCTGGGGGACTAGCCACTAGAAATTTGACTCTGCTCCAGTGAGTGTATGGAACCCAAAATGACCTCTCTCCTCTCCTCTCCTCTCCTCTCCTCTCCTCTCCTCTCCTCTCCTTTTCTTTCCTTTTTTGTCTTTTTTCTCTTTTTCTTCTTATTGTTATTCTTGTTGTTGTTGTTGTTGTTGTTCTTCTTCTTCTCCTTCTTCTCCTCCTCCTCCTCCTCCTCCTCCTCCTCCTCCTCCTCCTCCTCCTCTTCTTTCTCCTCCTCCTCTTCCTACCCCTCCCCCCTCCCCTCCCCTCCCCCTCCCCCTCCTCCTCTTTCTCCTCCTTTTCCGTCTCCTTCTTCTAGGGGGAAGTCACAGGGAGCAGACATAGGAAGACTGGGAGGTAAGTAAGCATGATCCTGGGTGCATGATGTGATTCCCAAATAATCAAAATAATCATAATAATAGTAATAATATATTATTATTATATTACACTTTTATTATATAAAATTATTATATTATATTATATTATATCATATTATATTATATTATATTAATCATCATCATTGGAAGAAAAACAACCCAAGGATATAGGCTCTCTGAAAAATCAATTTGACCTCATTGTTTCTGCTAATTGTATATTTTGGCTTTTGTAAATATATACTTAGCTTACAGCTGCAGGAAGGGAACCTTGGGGACTTTCCAGCTAGATTTTCTGGCTTAAACATTGACTCTGAGAAAGGCTTTGGGGCTGTACTTGGGTCCCAGATTCCTAGGTGTACTCACCAACTGGCTGTAATAAAGACTTTCAGTTGACTTATAGACCATATCTGAGTGGTCTTCTCTGTGGGATTCCCACAATAATGGGAGAAATAATTATTCCTTTACTGAGACAATGTACTTTCCCTTCCCTAAAACCCTCCTTTGAGGTTTCCGTGGGGCTGCAGCCACACAGCTCAGCTTAGTCTGCCCTTATCAGAGAAACACAGCCTTTCCTTCATTTCTTCCTTTCTCCTTCCCTTTTTCCTTCCTCCCTCCCTTTTTCCTCCTTCCCTCTCATTTTTTCCTTCTCTCATCCCTCCCTCCTACCTGCCTTCCTTCCTTCTTCCTTCATCCCCCTTCTGTCCTTCTTACTTCCTTCCTCCTTTCGTTCTCCTTACCTCCTTTCTTTCTTTTTCCTTCCTTTTTCTTCTTTCCTTCTTTCCTTTCTCCTTCCTTACTCCCTCTCTTTCCTTACTTCTGTTCTTCCTTCCTTCTTTATTCTTTTCTTCCTTTGTCCTTCCTTGCTTTCTTCCTTCTTTCTTCCTTCCTTGCTCCCTCTTTCCCTCCCTTTTTCTTCTTCCTTTCTTCTGCTTTTCTTCTTCCCTTCTTTCCTTTCTCCCTCCCTCGCTCCTTCCTCCATCCCTTTCTAATTTCGAAGCATGCTTTCTCTGACAATTCTGGCCATCCCACTTTCTCTGAAGTTAGATTCCCACTGTCAAATAGCTAATTGCTCCCATGTGTTCACATGCTGAACTTCCATTGCTGCAAGCAGAGGCCTGGCCCAAAAGACATGGCTTCTCCCTTTCTTTATCCCTTCTCCCAGTCATTGATGAGATCTAGAGCTTGCTTGCCCTGTCATTTTCTCTTAAAGTCTAATAAAACTGTACTTTAGCTTCTTTGGGGGTCTACTTTTAAAATATTTTACTACTAAGAACTCAGAACAGGGGACCCAAGTCTGCCCAGTGCAATGTAGTTGCCACCATGGGGCTGCCTAAAGAGCAATCTTGGAAATAACATCTTGGTAGAGTCTCTGGGTTGGCTCTGGGAACTCCCTCAAAGAGCAGCCCTGGGTATACTGGTTCTATACTCTTGTGACCCATTACTACATATGTGCGTGGTGGCAGTCAGGTGACCTGGACATTATACTTGAGCCTCCTTATCATCTACTTTAGCTCTTCCTGTTCAATCCCTGACATCTCATAATTCACACTTTGCTAATGTTTCAGCCGGAGGGGTCTAAGTGTCCTGATGATGTGCTCAAATATGTCATTGGGGACTTGTCTGCTTCTTTATCTATCTTATCAAGTCTTCAAATAAATACCAGCCACCAATACTGGCTGATAACAAATGCCAGCAGCTGGAAATGCATCTGGCACACCTCAGTACTGGTGCTTCGGGGCTCAGGCTGCTGGCTCAGACTGCTCCTTCTCCTGCTAGTGACTCCAGTTCTATCATTTAGGGCAATTTAATTAACCTTTCAGTGTCTGGCTTTCTTATCTTTTGGAAGAAGACAGTCACACTGTGTCATGGATGTGTTTGAGGATTAATTGAGTAGAGACACCAAAAGGCTGCTAATACCACATGAAAGTGTCCAAAAGGGTGGCTGGCTTCTGAAGTGATCATGCCAATTCTACCACGTTCCCATCAGCCTCTTCTCCTCCCTTTACTAGGGTGTGCATAGAAAGGTTCAGAGCTCTCAAGGCATAACTTTGTGCAAGGTCTTAAGAACTAGGAATAGGCTTTGTGTTTTTGTAAGGCAAAAGACCAAGCTGATGGACAGAAAGAAGAAACACCTCTATATAGGTACAGGCAGTCTAGGTCAAGTATTCAATCCATGACCCAATGGGGGGCATTTCTCATTCAAAACACATAGACATATATAACAAAGCCCTACCTCCTCCCTAGTATTTCTTAAAATAATTTATTTAATGTTATTATATATGTATTGGTGCAAGGGTATCAGTCAGATTCCTTGGAACTGGAGTTGCAGACAGTTGAGAGCTGCCACGTGGGTGCTGGGAATCAAATCCAGGTCCTTTGGAGTAGCAGACAGTGTTCTTAACCGCTGAGCTATCTCTTCAGCCCCCAACCTCGCTGGTATTTTTAAAGCAGCAAGCCATTATCTCATGAATATCTAATCCACAGCATTTCAGAAAGTACGGCAAATGAGATTGCTATGTTCATCTCATCTCAGGTGTAATCAAACTCACCATAATGTCTTGAAGCAAAATCAAACTCACCATAATGTCTTGAAGCAAATTCGTGCACATCACATCATTTTTTTTTTCTGTAGATATTTCAACATGCATACCTGAGCTCTGAGGCTTTTAGGTTTCTTTGAAAACATGATCCCCAAACCATTATCACACTCAAAAAGAAGTAGTTTCCCCACATGAGTAAATATTCAGTTAAGGTTTAAGGTTTTTATTTCCTCTGAGCACCCCGCCCCCTCCTGAACATTTATCTGAGTTAGTATTGCTCACGTAGTTCACATTTGTCTGGTCTACAGGTATAATGTTTTGAATGAGAAACCCTCTCCCCACCCCTCTTTTGTTCATATATTTGAACTTGGTCCCCAGCTGGAGCTGTTTGGAAGGGTCTAGAAGGTGTGCTGCTGAGTATGTGTGGGCTTTGATGTTTCAGAAGTCCTTGCCATTCCCAGTAAGTCGAATTAAATAGTTTCTTTTATGAGTCACCTTGGCCATGGTATTTTATCACAGTGAAAGAAAAGTTACTAAAATTGGAGATTTTGCCTCTTTTGTCCCTCATGTGTTATTTTTGAAGAGGTTGCATCATGCGTCCTCAAGAGATGTGTTCTTGAACTTGTAACAGGTGAAGCCCTGTTACAAGTTTCTGTGAGCCTTTGCCTTGCAGACAGCCTGTCCCAAGACTCCCCACCTGAAGAGACTCTATGAGACAAAGCTGTGCTTCCTTTCACACTGGGGAAGCCTCACACAGCTAGTCATCATTTCTAATCTTTACCAGAAGGCAGAGCTAAGAAATACACACCTTAAAAATATAATATGACGTGTGACTGTGGAAGAATTGCTTGTTTTGAACCAAGCTCAGGACAATGTATTCTTAGGGGCCTCATCAGCCCTGCAACTGTATCTTCGTTCTTCCATGCTAAGAAACCCAGGCCTGAACCACAGTAGTGTGAGTACAACTTACCACATGATATTTACATATCATACCCACATCAAAAAGTGTCAGGAAAGAGCTTTAGCTAGTAACTGGTAACATGCTTGTACACATGTGTAGGACATTTCACATGTGTATTAGACAGACACCTCTACATGAAATTCCTCAGTCAAAACCGAACATGTAAATTATTCTAACATTGCCAAGTTCCTTGTGCTTGGGAAAACACTGTTTTGTATTTCCTTTGCCTTATGCACTTGCCACGCCCCGCTGCTATTCCTCCTTGCTTCCTTTGTCCTTTGCTATGGTGGTGGAGAGATATGGCAGTGTGGATTAGGATTAAGCTGAATAAGCATCACAATTTATGATGGAGGGAAAGTGTCCACAGCAGCTAAGCCTGTCCTCAAGTGTCTCCTGCCAAGACCACATCTCTGAACAGGAAGCATCGTTAAATTAGAAACAGCATCTTCCAGGAAAGAACATCCACTACTGTGAGATGCATCTGGGTTTGCTTTTCCTCAGGAGTGCTGTTTAGATGTCTGAAGGTCTTCGTGAGGGGAATATCTGGCCAGGAAGGGGAAGTGTCTGTTCCATTAAAGATGGCTGCCATCCAATCGGTGTCTCATTTCAATACATCTTAGTGGAAAATGTCCCTTCCTGCTCATCAGTCCTCAGAGCTTACCAAAGAGCAAGATACTTTTCAAGAGAGTCATATTCCAGAGTCGAGGAGGACTCATTCCACAAGAAACCAAAGTTGCTTCTGAGTGGGCTTTGTACAGAAATACAACAATCATGTCAGATGGCATCTAAATATTCTTCTTGTGTTGGTCAAGATCTCTAGAGAAAGTAAACTTACAGAATAAAATGTATATATTATATGTTTCTATATTCTATATATATTCATCCTATAATAATTCTACATATAGTATTATATACATATTCATATGTGTATTGCGAGAGAGCAAACCATCAAAATTTGAAAGCTCCCTTCTTCCACTTATATACCTTTCCTTTGTATACCAGAAAGTTTGTCCCTGATTAAACTTATATCTTCCCACCTCAAAAATTCAGGATTAAAAGTGGAAAGATTTAATTAAGAAAAAACTCTGTCATAGATGCAGCCAAACACTTGTGTTTTAGTTAATCCCAGATGAAGTCAATTGACAACCAATCACATCTTTATGTCATGCTTAGTTTCCAAATGAAAAGATGATCATGTCATGGGGACACAATATGACTATCCCTCATACAAATGCGTTATAAATGTTAAAACATGTGACAATGTCCCTTCAGGAACATTCTTTAGGTATCTCAAAACTTAAATATGATAGCCTACACACCATAGTAGATCAAAGGAAGAAAATACAAATATCTGTACAAACACATTCTTAACAAAATATGACAGAAACACTCACATCAGTTATAATCTTTGTTTTTGTAACCAGTTATGTGGCAGGTGGGGCCAGTTATCTATGACAGCAAGGCGGGGCTCTGGAGCAGTTCATTTGGTAAAAACTATACAAACGGCTGGCATGACACTCCATGGTACAGGTAGGTTTTATTGTGTATGTGTGTGAAAGAAAAGCCAGAGGCATCTGGAAGAATCCAGAGCAGAGAGAGAGAGAGAGAGAGAGAGAGAGAGAGAGAGAGAGAGAGAGAGGCTAAACATGGTCAATGGTCAGCAGACTTGACATGGCCAGGGCTATCTGTGAGAGCAGGGAGAACAGAGGAGATAGGGGATACAGAGAGCATAGGGAGAGTAGCAAAGATTATGAGAAGAATGAGGAGCTGAAAGGATAAAAGGATCAGGAGCTGGAGGGAGTTTAGGGTAGAGGAAGAGGGAAGAAGGGCTAGGATGCTATCATAGACTTTGTAATGCAGATAGATGCCACAGGTATACGCTAATTAGAGAGCCCTATGTTCCTTTTGCTGAAGGGACTTTTGCTCTTGCTGGTATGTCCATTTTTTAACTGGTATTAAAATCTACTTTAAGATTCTAGAATATACTGAAGACCAGCTGAGACATCCAGCCTGGTAGACTGAACAACTATTGTGTCTGTCTGTCTGTCTGTCTGTCTGTCTGTCTGTCTGTCTGTCTGTCTGTCTGTCTATCTATCATCTATCTTATATTATCTATCTATCTATCTATCTATCTATCTATCTATCTATCATCTATCTATCATTTATCTATCATCTGTCTATCTATCTATCTATCATCTATCATCTATCTATCTATCTATCATTTATCTATCTATCATCTATCTATCTTCTATCTATCTATCTATCTATCTATCTATCTATCTATCTATCTATCTTCTATTTATCTATCATCTATCTATCTTCTATTTATCTATCTATCTATCTATCTATCTATCTATCTATCATATATCTTATTTTATCTATCTATCTATCTATCATCTATCTATCATCTATCTATCTATCTATCTATCTATCTATCTATCTATCTATCTATGCATACTTTTGGTAGGTGGTAAACAGCTTCACAAGTTCCTGAGAAATACTGGTTTTTATCTAACTACCAGAAATCTGCCAATGATCCAGATTGAACTCATTTCTGGATACTTTGGTTGCCTTCTGGAGTTTAGAGAATTGGAATTTCCTTAGGACGTGACATTACAGCCTTTATTGCTCCTAAGTGGCAATGATAACTTCTGATTGCTTCAGTGCCGAGGGTGGTCTTCCTGGATTTGTTATACCAGCAATGGGAACCGTCTCTTCTACTTTCTGGCATGGGGTAGCACAGTACTTAGGATGTGACCACGACACACATGTATTTTGTCTCTCCCCTACAGAACCACAAACTGAATTCTTCTCTGTTCACTAGAAGTTAGCCTCAGGTATTCAGAAAATTGGCCCAGACTCTGAGGCTTACCTTTTCTTCTGGCTTTCTGGCTTCTGGTATGAACTCTGTGTCTTTAACTGTCTTTCCAGATACTCTGATTTTATGAAAGTAAATGTGTTTCAGTAACTGCCGTAATTATCATGTCCGTGTTTGCTCGGCGTTTCCAAACAAGGCCACATGCAGCATTCCCTTCATGACTACTGTGACCAGTGTGTTTTGTAAAGAACACAGTTATTTGTATGTATAAAGGTACTTATTCTGGGTCATCTGTCTAGGAAGGGGTTTCACATGTGTAAATTTAGGATTTCTGATTCTTAGCATTTGTGAATGGTTCCACAGTCCATAGTCAGGATCATGCTGCTGAGAAAGTGGCCCAGCAATCATCTAACTTAGAGAGACAATACTCTCCTTTTGGGGAAGTGATGCAAGCAGAGTTTCTGTGAAGGATGACTTTAAATGGACCTATGCAAGCCCGGTCAGGTGCTGCACGCCTCGCACATTCCACTGAGTCCGATTACACAACCTGCTTTGACTTTCTCCTCTGAGTAATTTCAACCATTCATGCTCACATGTCTTGCTGAGGGGTTATGTGCGAGCCTGGATGTTTAGTTTCATGATAGACCAGGATTCCTTCCTGTGTGGAAACAGGCAGGCCAGGCCAGGCTAACCCCATACAAGGCCTTGGGCTGCTGGCACTTCTATTGTGTTGATATTCTATTTACAGGGAGCCCAGGCCTTGCATAACTTGGATCTGCCAATAGCGGTGATGACTTTCCTTATATAGCTCACGACCCAGCCCCGTAGTGAGCAATACCACATGCATTTTTTCCCTTAATCTGAAGAAAACCTCGAGTATGCTCCCTGATGCAATCCCATATATTTTGTTTTGGTGTCTGACATGGAAAACCAAATACCTGGAAATGGCTTTGAATTTTCTGTTTGCCTTAGCACATACAAGTATGGCTCACCATCCAGGTCCATGGTCCCCAGGAAACAAGCATCACCTCTTCCCAAATCCCCGACACACAGTCAACAGTACAAGGTGAAACTCATGCAGACCTACAAATTACCAAACACAAAGCCTCACGGAAACTATAGTCTCATGGGCTCTCTTTCCTCAGAACATTTATGCTTTAATACCTAAGTTAAAAATACTGAGGCCAAAAGTTATTTTAAAGAAATTTAGTAGCTGTAGTTTTGATGAAAACACATGTTTTATCCTCTCCAGCGTCCATAGTGGCCTGTTAGGAATTCAACTCAGGAACAAAGAGAAACCTGAGCTTTCACTGGGTTGAAGTATCTCACTCAAATCTCATTCATTCGCATCTGAAATGTTGTAAAAAAACATATCCGTCTTTGTGGGATAGTGTTTGTTTTTAACAATGATAAAAGAGTTTACATTTTTGTAATTTTCTATGTATATATGTATATATATTTACATATATGTGTATTCCCATATATATGTACATATGTCTGTATGTATATATATATACATATATATTTATATATGTGTGTGTATATAATATATTTATAGTAATAATATTATATATTTATAATAATATATATATGTAATATATATATATATATATGTATATATGTATATTTATGAAATGGGGCTGGGAGCTCTTGAGGCTGTTGCAATAGTCACTCTTGCTTGATCTTACATGTGTGCTTAAATGCAGTACCCATGTGTCCCTCCATAGAAAATGCCTGGAAGCGTTCCCTTTGCAAACCAAGTTCTGTGTATGTCTTGCCTTCTTGAAGCAATCAGGTTGAAGATGATTCCCAGAGCGGATGAAACTGGACTGTTGTGAAAATGTTGTTTCATGTCATAGAAAACGTCTCCTAGAAATGACCTTCAGTGGACTCAAGATGAAGCGAACGGACCTGTGAAAAACCAGCAGTCGCCGTGGTACTGACAGGGCTCTGTCTCTTGATCCTGCTTGAGTTTGTGATTCTTTCCAATAGGATTCCACTTGTGTCTTTGGTATGATGTAGACATGGCAGAAAAGGGACAAGGTGTTCCCGTTTGGGGTGTTTCTAAAGCCTTCCTGACACAGTTGGCCCACCTTGCTGGGTTGTGCCTCTCTGCTCCATTGAAAAAGGTGTGTGCTCTGCACTTGATAAATCCTGCTGAGTTCAGGCCCTTGTGAACTGTTACAAGTTGTAGTTTTACTTGAAGAATAATGCCTGGATTAAGTCAAGGAACTTGCTACAAACCATTTCATTCCCTCAAATCAGCCATTCAGATTTATATGTTGTATTTTAGAGTTCCCTGCTAAGATCGCTTAGTGGCATCCATCTGTGAAACTCCTAACCTTGCCTTGACTAAATCCCAGAGGTTCCACAGACAAGAGTGTCAGGCTAAATTTGGAAACTGCTTAGACAGCTGTAGGGAAGGAGGTTGATTTCTACAGAAAAACTGTCCATTGGACTTGGAGCTTTGAAGCCAGAACCCTGAACAGGGGGTATGGTAGCGCCTTACAGGTCTGTGGACATTACCTCATAAATGTAAAAATCTCCAGTTGTGCTCCACTGTGCCTGGTGGAGACATGCTCTGGGAATGTTAAGCTTGGGAAGACCTGGATTTGTGACTAGAAGAGTGGTGGAATCAGAGACTGGTGGGACACTGAGGAGGGAGGGAGTTGGCACGTGACACCATCTATGCTTTTAAAAAGATCCCATGACTTTAAAATGTTTCACAAAGTACATATTTTAGAAGGAGCATATTCCTAGGGTACCCATTAAAACTAGAAGATCACTGGGTGTGATGGCTCACGACTATAACTTAGCACCCAAGTGACTACACCGAAAAGGTGATACAGAAGGCTGTGACAAGAAGATTGAGTTTGAGGCGAGCCTAGGCTACAGGGTGAAACTTTGTCTCAATAAATCAACTCTTTCCCCCCTTTTCTGTCTGTCTCTCTGTCTCTGTGTCTGTCTCTCTGTCTCTGTCTGTCACTCTCTCTGTCTCTGTGTCTGTCTGTCTCTCTGTCTCTCTGTCTCTCTGTCTCTCTCTCTCTCTCCCTGCCTCTCTCTCTCTCTCTCTGCATGTGTGTATGTATGTGCTTAGTGAATCCAAAGACCACTTTTCGTCATCTTTCTTAATCAAAAACCCCAGCAGACATCCATCATGGAAGAAGAGGCAGGAATATCTGAAAGACTGTGGATGGTCCATCCTGTATAATTCACACACCCTGGTTTTTCTAGGTCCTGTGTCCCCCTCCACCTGTACCTTTCATTCCAGACTCTGCCATGACTTCCCTCTGTAACTCCCATGTTTCCCCACAGTAGCCTAAAGTCCCACATGGAGAACAAAATCTTTGTCACATGTGTGGACATTAAGTCCTGGTGACTGCCTCTTTCTAAACACTTCCAGACTCCAGATCTCTCTCTTACAATTTCCTATCTGCCAGGCATTGTCTCATGACCTTGGACACCACCCAGAGATTAGGCAATGATTTATTAGGCTGTCCTAGAGTCAATTAAGAGAATTACTTGGCACTTATCTGTTGTGTGGCATTGTTCTCAGAGGGATAAACAAACATCTACTCTCCCCTGATTTAGAACCGTTGACAGACAAAAGAAAGATAACACAAAAGTTCTACTGCTGAACTGATAAGTTGTAGTTCCTTATGTAGTAGAGCTAAGAGATGGACCATAAATGACTCAAAACAGTGGCATCACCAATGCCTACTCCAGCATGGGTGACAGCTCACAAAACAGGATCTAGAGCTCTACAGGCTGCAGAATGTTTCTTCTGGACAGCTGGGCTGCTCAGTTTCAGGGACTTCCTGAAGCTACTGAGTTGTTTACTTTCTAAGTTTAATCCTTGGAGGATGGGATGTTCCCTCCCTTGAGAAAATCCTGTTCTTAAGGAGCCTCCCTCTAAGATAGAAGACTTTATCTGGGAGGAACTGTTATGTAACTGTCACATGACAGTCAGGAGCAGGAACATAGTCTTCAAGCTTTAGAGAGTCTCTCTAACTTCAACTCTTCTCTGTATCTGACCACCTGTGACTGTCTACCCCAAAGTCCTGTGATTGTTTCTTTTCTTTCTTCAGTAATTTTACACCTGCACAATTGATGTGGAATGGATGGCAGGTGATAGTGTAGAACAGGTTGACTCAGACATGGGCATTTGCTTCTGAAACCACCAAGGCCATCAGATTAACACCCAGCAGCTGCCAATGTTTATTTGTGCCCACAGCACTCCCAGCATGTACCTACCCCTGTCCTTTAGTATCTGGCCCGCTTTCTGCCACTATTTAATTTGCATTTCCTAGCACTGTATGTCAGTAGACCAGTGGACGCTTTGTGTTCCTTCCCACCATATAGTTAGAGAGTCATTGTGTGACTGCTTGTTGTAAGCCTTCTATCATTGCTAAGCAGTGCTCCATCACAGAAGTCTCCTGCCATTTGTCCTGTTGCCTCTTGAGAGACATTTGGATCCCTTTCAATCTGAGGCAACTACAAGTGAAGCCATGTAAGTTTTCATATACAAACATCTGCTTTCCATTGCCTTGGTTAAAAATGTTGAAGAAAAGGGATTGAATTGTATAATGGGCTGTTTTTACATTCTCTAAAGCTTCCAGATTGTTTCCTAAAGGTTCAGGGAAAAGACACACTCAGGAAAAGGTCTGCTGTAATCAAGAGAACCTTAACTTGTACCCAAGTGCATAGGGCTGGAGAGATGGCTCAGTAGTTGGCAGTGCACTATTATTGCAGAAACCCAAAACCCAAGTCCAGTGGGTCACAGCTACCTATAACTCCATATCCAATGTTGACTCCTTGCCAGCATGTCTAGGTGAGAGGAGAGAGGTCCTGGTCTCTCCAGGGCTGAGTGGGTTGGCGAGTGTCCTCTGCCCAAAAGAAACACACCAGACTGAGAGTCTTGTCAAAGCAGGAACTCAACTTTATTGCATCAGTCTCTCCTTATATAAACTCAGAGCATAGGGATGAGGAGTTTTGGTGGGGTGGGGTTGGGGAATGGTGACAGAGGGTATAGGGTGACTGACAGGGTCAATGGCAAAGCTCTACATCAGCAACATGGAGTAGAGGCGGGACCAAACGGGTCTTGTTGAGTCATCCTGGTACAGAAGTGACTGAGATAGGTCTCAAAACTCAAGCCAGGCTCCAGTTTATCCACAAGGCCCAAAACAGGGTCGAAATGGGGCCCAACAATCCAAGTCCTCTGACACACTCTTCTGGCCTCTGTGAGCATCTGCACTTATGAACAGAAACCCACACATAGACACACAATTTAAAATAAAGCAGATTAAAAGCAAGCAATCAAGTGCATTTACTGTGCCTGTAATCCCAGACTCAGGTGGTGAAGACAGGAGGTCCCCTGGAGCTCACTTGCTGCAAGATTTAACCAAAGTAGTGAGCTCTGGGTTCAACGAAAGACCCCATCTCAAGAAAGAGAGCTAGAGCTGGGCGGTGGTGACACATGTTTTTAATTCCAGCACTTGGGAGGCAGAGGCAGGCTGATTTCTGAGTTCGAGGCTAGCCTGGTCTACAGAGTGAGTTCCAGGACAGCCAGGGCTACACAGAGAAACCCTGTTTCGAAAAACAAAAAACAGACAACAACAACAACAAACGAAAAGAAAAGAAAGAAAACTAGAAAACAATTAAGGAGGATATCCAAGGTAGACTTCTGGCCTCCACATACTGATGACCTCACAGGTGTTAACACCAGCACACTTGAACGTACACATACACAACACATACACATACATACATACACACCACACACATATGCACACACATGCAGATACCACACCAAGGCACATGTGCACACACACGTATCTCACAGCAAAAATAAAAAGTTTACTAATGTGTATTCAGGCCATTTAACATTCCTGAAGGTACTGTATGGAAGTTCAAGATCTTCCAGTCCCCACCACACTAGATATAATTAATCTCATTTCACTCAGCAAGCAAGTGCCTGGTGGCAATATACTGTGTTTCTAACTTGCCTTTCCAGGATGGGTAATGAGCACCCTTCTGTGTGTTTATTTGTGAGATATCTAATCAAATCCCTATTATTTGAGAAGACTGTTTAGTTTCCTATTACTGCACTTGAACGCTGCCTCTTAACTTGGGACACATATCCTTCGATGGTCTGATTTGAGCCTGTCTTGTGCTTATTGTGCTGCTGGCTGTGTGCACAGAGACCTTCAGCTGTCGTGCAGTCTAGATCCCATGAGCCCTTTACGACGTGACCCGCATTGTCTCTGCCAGTCTCTGTTCTGAGATTAGCCTTCTTGAAAACTCACACAGGCCCTTCAGTTTTATTCTGGTTTGTCTTAGCAAAATATGGCTTCATGTTTCACGTCTAAATCTTTTTAATTCCCCGAGCCTGCTCCCCACAGCCTATCATTGGTCGTCTAAAAAAGGTTATTAATCTGATGATATCACCTCTTAAATTTAGCGTGCTTATTAGCATGGTTGGGCTTATGCTAACCACCTTCTGGTTTCATGCTATGCCCCTGCTTTTTTCTTCTTGCCAAATGCCTTATCACGTGTCCTTATTCTGATGCCGTTTGAATGCCTTGTATTACACGGATAATGCTCTATAGTTGTGGTATTTTGTTTGCTGTATTTAGTTAACTTGGAGTCTCTGTATTTTCACTCTTAGCTGTCATCTTCATACACTGTGGCAGCATGAGCTTCACACAAACTAAAGGAAACTTCCAGAAGTAAAGCGAATTCTACTTCCCCGCTGGTCTTCATGCTTTCGCTGTCACATATATATTATATGTGTGTAACATATTTATAATGTGTATAACAAGTATATATATTATACACACATATGCTATAATATATTGTTATATGCATATATAATAAAGCATATATCATATAACATAATATATATTATAATTATATAATAATATATAATATATTATATATGTATAATATATTTTGATATAATATAGTAACATATCTAACACATAACACATATGTTAAACACAAATATATGTTATAATAAATTGTTTAATATTTGAAGGGTATCACAAGTGTGCCCCAGTAAACATGAATTGCCAGAGGACAGCTTTCAGGAGTCATTTCTCTTCCATCATGAGGTGTTTAGGGATTGAACAAATGTCAATCAGGCTTGGTGACAAGTGCCTTTATCCACTGAACCATCTTGGCAGCCCACAAAATGACTTTTTTTTAACAATTGAAAATAGTTCAGTGGATGTATAGAGAATATCAAAATTTCACAATTCATGTGCCTTATAAATTGACAATCATAGAACAGCTGTTTGAATAGCAAATAAGTGAAAATACTGTTTTCCTGAGGGTGTTTGGAGTGAAAAAGATGGTTCCACATTTGAAAAATCATGACTCTCAGGGTAGTGGGCTATGAAATTTTAGAGTTTTCACTTGTAATTCTTATCTTCCTGGCCAAGCACAACCATCTATCTTCTCTACTTCTCTGGATACCAATGTCATAAATCTATTGTTTCACACACACACACACACACACACACACACACACACACACACACACACAAAAGCATGGACACATATACACATATACA
>JANHMN010000015.1:5195795-5213084 GCA_030674055.1 Rhabdomys pumilio | reverse complement strand
ACATACATACATGTGGGACTGTAAAACTTAGCATGGTTTTCAGTTGAGCTAAAGCTAGAAGCTCCAGAGACTCTGAAGGTACAGTAGGAGCTTTGCCTGCTCCTGGGCACCAGGACCCTGTCACTAGCCTCAGCCCCCCATAGATTTGTGGCCATCAGTCACATAAGGTCAAAGCCCTAAAGCCCTTCCACATATAAAGTATGTGACCTGTGGTCATGTAGGCTCAAGACAGATATCTCCATGTTAATGAGGTACATAGAGGCCTGGAGGGTTTAGCCAATAAGCTTTCCTTCCCAGACACTCCTCACTGGAAAAGGTATTTAATCTCAGGCCCAACCTGTAAAAGGGGTATGGTTTTATACATTCACTTTCTGCCATGACAATAAATCCCTCAAATCCATGGACTGTGTCTTTTCCTTGGGATCCACCATGGGATCCATGGAGAAGGTCTTTGATTACAGAGCTGCTATCTAGTCTCCCGTAGAAGGCATCTCTGTGCTCCCAGCCACAACTGCCACCAAGCCCTAGCCTGCTGCCTTCAAGCCAAGAACTCTCCCTGTGGGACCAGCTGGAGCCCCCATTTTCCCTCCAGTCTTGGGCCAGATCCAGCCTGTAGGCCCAGATTAAGTTCTCAGCTCTTCTGAGACTTCCAGTGGCACCTGGCTGTCCAAGAGCCTGGGAACCAGATGACTCAGGTCTTGTTACAGGGCAGGAGACCCCTGAACCAGCACAGGCTGTCCCATGACTCAGATTACACTTCCCCAGCCCCAGAGTGGTGTCCTATGGCTTCCCTATGGCCCAACACTGGCCCAGTGGTGGTGTGGGGTAAGCGGTGTCAAAATTCCCAGAATGGCCAGAGCAGACACAAAACTTACAACTCTACACATGCACACTCACACACATATACACACGTACATACATGCACATACATACACACATACTCAGACATACACACACATATATACACATGCAGACACACGCATAGATATGGGTACATACATACACATATACATATGCAATCAGAAACACACACACATGTACACACATGTACACACATGCATACACACATATACACTCACACATTTATATTCACACACTCACACACATGTAGATATGTATACACAAACACACATACATATTCATATATACACATACTGACACGTACACAAACATGCACAGACACACATACATAGACATATACACACATTCTCTCTCTCTCTCTTTCTCTCTCTCTCTCTCTCTCTCCCCTCTCTCCTTTTTGATTAAGGAGATCTATAACTTGACCTCTCAGCCTGAGCAGACTTTTTTTCCTGTGTTGAAGTTGGTATTCATAATTTTGTGTTTCTTTCTTCCCTCATCATGGTTGACTAATCTGTAGAATATTCATTCCCAGGATACTGAAAATAAGGGACCACACTGTGGTGTAAAGTCAGCGGTTGTATGTAGCAGGTGGAGACACCTCATGTTTGTACAGTTAGAAGGAAGAGAAAAGGGGACAGGGTGGAAGGAGAATGTGGGTTTAAAGAGGATGAAGGGAGAGGACAGGCGGCCACTGAAGGCGAATTTAGATCCAAGAGATCAGTTTTTGAGTAGATCTTTCCCTCCATCCTTCCTTCTTCCTTCCTTTGTTCTTCCCTTTCCCTCCCTCCCTCACTTCCTTCTTTCCTTCCTTCCTTTGTTGTTTCTCTCTTCTTTCTTCCCTTCATTTGTTTCTTCTTTCTATCTTCCTTCCTCCTTCCTCCTACCTTTGTTCCTCTCTTCTTTCTTCCCCTCTTTTCTTTGTTCTTCCCTTCCTTTCTTTTTCCCTCCCTCCCTTCCTTCCACTGTTTCTTCCTCCCTTCTTGTGCTCCTTTGTTTTTCTTTCTTCCTTCCTCCCTTCCTCTCCTCTTTCCTTCTTCCTCTCTCTCTCTCTCTTTCTTTCTCCCTCTCTTTCTTTTCATTCTTCTCTCTTCTTTCATCCTCCATACTACCCTTTTTTCCTTCCTTTTTTTCTTGTGCTTGTTTAGAATAACAAAGGTTTGCTGAAGCTGGTGAAACCAACGTCTGCCAGCTGTGCTTGTTGTGAGAAAATTTAAATAAAAGTTCCCAGTAGACATCACAGCTCTACATAGATGAGTTTCCCGTTCACTCCATTGTACATTCCCCACTGGTTTTCTAAGCTAGGAGTGGAAACTAACAGTGTTTGGGAACTCAGAGTTCTCTGGTTTCTAAGTCTCCCTGGAAGCACTGGTCCTATGCTCCCCCTTATCGGTGTGAATCAGAGATGAATCAGAGTATCCACGTGCCTGGAGAATTAGAACCACCACATGTGGCAAGAGACACAGAGTCACTGTCTCAGAAAGAAAACATCTCAGCATGATACAGATGCTAGAGACAGAATATTCCCGTCCCCACGAGGTTCTGGAAGCCACCCAAGTTATTAATAGCCATGGTGACAGGACTGTACACTATATTGTTTCCTCGTCGTTGGAACGGAATGTCAGGCTGCGGGGACTGTGACATGGAAAGTATGTGAGTTGGCTTTGTTCTCCCCCCTTTCTCCTTTTGAGGCCTTTCTGTCCTGTGTGCTTTTAAAATAGTGCCTATGGGCAAACTTTGTAGGGAATGAGAAGAAAAAAAAATGGCCTCCTAGAAACATACTGGTGGTGACCCATAACTCATTGAAATAAGGTGAACACATTTTGTCACCCTCCTAGGGAATGTCCCCAGCTTGGCTCCCCAGTGTTGCCCATATCTGTCCAAAACAATAACCCCAAACCTCCAAAATGGACACACTGGATGGAAAGGCGTGTGTTTTCCCAGGCTAGCTTCAGATTCCCACCTGATCTAAGAGCAACTTCACTGATTCTGAGATGAAGATCGGCTTGGAAACGCAGTGTGCGGTTGCTGCTCTCAGTGACGGCAGGCCGGCACCAGGGCAGGGGAGATGTGGAGCTTGGTGAGACCAGCAAAGGCTAGCACCTTTAGTAGGTGTTGCTGTGTATTTGTTTACTCAGTGGGACATTATGGATGTTCTTGCATCTAGCATTGGAAATGTAAGGTTTCTGCACATTGTGTCCCTTACATAGGTTTCTCTCCAATCTTGTGTCTTTCTGTTCACAGTTCTCATCAGCGTCTTGCAGGCTGAGGAGGACCCATCCTTCTGCTTCTTGCTTTGGTGTTTCTTTACTCTAGACTCTTCACCTCTTGGTGCTAGGTGGGTAATTGATATACTTTACGCTAATGTCCAGGTTGTCATGGTCTCATGACTGCAACTTTAGCTTGCTTTTGAGAGTTGAACTAACCACAAGCTTTCTGCTTGCTGAGTACACACTCGTTATGATATAGTACAGACATCAGAGAGCTAAGGTCTTTTTCTAGCTACTGGGCACTCGTGCAAGCATAGGAAATTTTATTTTCTTATAAAAACTTGAGGACAGAAAATTATTATTTATGAAATATCATTATAAAATATCAAAATTTGGGGTTGGATAGATGGCTCAGCAGTTAAGAGTGCATATTGTTTTTCCAGAGGACCTGAGTTTGGTTACCAGGACCCATGTTATGTGACTCAGAACTACCTAGCCTCTGAAAGCATGCACAAATACAAATACAGACACAGACAGACAGAACACACACACACACACACACACACACACACACACACACATACACACACAGAGGCACGCACGCACTTCACACATAATTAAAAAAGAAACTCAAACCATCAAACCCCAACTTGAACAGAGTTATCTGTCTATATCTCTGTGAGCTTTAGTGGGTATTTAAAGCACATAGTAGGGCATCTGCTTAGGGCTTCTCCAACACATTTCTCTTATGATTATTTCCCTAGATTCTTTAAATTTTCACTTCATAGTTCTTGGTCAATTTTACATTCCTGGGTGGCCTTTTGGCCTTCTAGAGAAGACCTGCCTGTGGGGAGAAAGTGTAAGAGGTGTTTGCTCTCTGCTGGGCATCCCTCCTGTGGCGTTTATTTTTCGGAAAAGCTGTTTGGCTTTGCTAAGGTCCTCCTACTACCTTCTGTCCTGGTACCCTCCAGGCAGTGCTGACCCCATGAGGCCTGGGGGGCTCCTGGGGTGCAGATGTCTTCCAACTTCAAATCAATTTTTACTCTCCAGTTCCCTAATAAGCAGCTCTCCCAGGAGTGTCAGCCGAGTCACAGACCTGTGCTTGTATCTCCTTCTTTGTTTTAGAAATATCTGAAGGTTTTCCTTGAATGTGCTTTCTTCTTCCTCTGGCCAGATCTATGCTCTTACTTGAGAAGAACACTGTCCCTTTTAGACTTCCTGGCTGGGACAACAACAGCCTTCTGGCTGTTCTGCCTTATTTTAATTATCCAATTACGATAGAAATAATGAGACTTGAGGACTGTGCTCCAGAGATTTGCATACACTCGCCCTCTCGTCTCCCGTTCCCCCTCCCCATCTCTATCAGTCAAGCCCAGTGTTCCCTCTGAGTGACTATTCACGGGCTTCTGCACTTTGCTTATCACTGTGACAGTTCCGTGAATCTAATCTTTCCCCAGCTGACATCAAATAGGGACAGCCACGTGTTCGTAGTTCTTTACCTGGGAATTGTCTGAAATGACTTCCAAAAGCAAAAGGCTGCACCTCCCTTTGGCTGTGTAGAGATCCCCTGACAGTTAAGTAATAAGGTTGTAATGAGACAAAATAAGGGTGTCTTGTATTTATAAACCCCTCACTGTGGACCTTTTCTTTGAGCAAGTCACATAACTGCCACCTACCCTTCACTGGTGAGCCTGTTGAAGGTTATGGCCAAGGAATGGATTTCCAAGCTCCAACACTCACCATAGCCTACCCGAGGTGCATGGCAGCTCACGGGTTTGTGTTCTTCCTCACCTTCCTTCTTTTCATTCAGTGTGAGTCTCACCCTCCCATCATTGAAGATCTAGAAAGAGAAACCCCACCCCCGGCATTCTGGATTCATCTTTTGATTTTTACCACACTCCTCTGCTTACTAATTTTCTATCTCCTGCCTGTGTTACTTAGTGAGATTAGCTTTGTAGTCTCTAAAGTTCCCCTCTGTCTTTTCTGAATGTAAGCTGTGGGTGACAATTTCTGTAGGACTGCTCTTTAAATGTTTACAGAATGAGTCTCCATGGGTTGTGGGCGACTTGACAGACAGTGCTGTTTGCTGCTGACATTCAGGGAGGGCTTATAGCTCAAATCATGTTCTCTTTGACCAACAGGTAAAATCTATATTCAGGGGGCCATGTTTGAGGACCAGGTGTTCACTTGTGTCTAAAACCCCAGCCTTCTTGCTGACCACCTCCGTCCTGTGTAAGTAGCCCCCTGCTTCTCTGGTGAGAATCTAGGCTCAGGCACAGCAGCAGGGGTCCTCCTGTGCTCATCAGTCCTCAGAGTCACTCAGCTGCACAGGCTGGGGCTGCATCCTCACAAGAGCATACGGTCAGAAGACTCTTCCAAAAGCCACATGAGTTCATTTCTTTCATATGAGATAGGATGAAAAATCCGATTGGGACCTCAGTTCAACTGAGTCTGTTTGTTTGTAAGGTGGGGGGTTACTTTTTATAGCAACATAAGATATATGGATCACAAATTCACTCCTTGTTCTGAGCTCACGTGGTAGTTGTGAACTGGTATTTATAGCTCACTTTTTCCATTACCTCCTCTGCGATTCTTTGCCTTCAGCCAGAAGGATTCTTATCTAGAGGAGAGTGGAGAGTTCTCAGTCTCAATTTGTGCAAAGTCTGAGTTCTGCTGAACTGTTAACTCGTGCCATCAAAAAGACATATAGTGGGTTTTAACTGTAGGATTCCATTCGAGTGTCAAACTACATCCTCCTTGCCTATGTCATTGTCATTTTCCTTAGTGATACAGGTGCCTGGCAGGTACAGCTCCTCATGGGAGCTCCACTGTTGGTCTAGGAGATCTAGGAGTCCATTCACGCAAACACAGGGTCAGTAGGACCATTCTTTCCTTGGATTAAAAGTTGCTATAGGAACAGCACAATCTAAGATCACAACATGAATTTGCAGTGAGGTGGAAGAGTAAGATAGTCCTTCGTTCCCTGGCTTGCATCAGGTGTTGAGGGTTGGTTTTTTGCTATGCTAAATACTGGTTGCTCTTAGGGACCACACATAGACTCAGGTGACACTATGTGACTTTGCCCTCCATGTTATCCCTGATTGGTGAATAAAGATGCTGACACCCAATAGCTGGGCAGAAGAGACACAGGCAGGGTTTATTTAGGGTTCTCATGTTTGGAGTAAGAGGAGACTATGAGGAGAGAGAGGAAAATGGAGAAAGGAGAAGATGTCATGGGATAAGAATCTTAAAATCATAGCCATGAGGGCTGTCCAGTTGAGTTAAGAGCCAGCACAGACAAAACATGGCAAATTATATAGTGGGATTATTGGCTGGGAAATAAGCATAGCAGTACAGAAGATAGACATCTGCCCAGCTCTTACGCTAATTAAGGCCTATTATAAATATAAAGGTCATGTGTGTCTTTTATTTGGGAACTGAATAATCAACGGTGAGGTAGAAGAACTAGAGTGAGATTAAATATTTTCAACGACAATCATGTGTTCATGTGACTTTAAGAGACCTGGTACTACACATTGATTTCTGAGCTCTGTTAAGGAAGCATGCTTCATTTCATTCAGTAGTAAGCTCGTTTTTACATGACTGCCCCACCAGGCTGGTGACAGGTCTTCGGAGGGCTATCTCAGCACCTGTCAAGACCCAGATGTGTCACAGGGAACAAGTCTCATGAGCCTTCACCCATTGGCTCTTTGCTTCTTGAAGAACTGAAGTTTGGGTTCAGAATTTTCTGGGATACTGCAAGTTCAAAGCACCGTGAAGTTTTAATTGACTGTATTGTGGAGAGAAGGTTGGCGGGAAGGGATGAAAAATCCATAGCCAGAATATAAGAGGAGAAAGCCCCTCTGTGGTAGCTGAGGTCTGTGGTTATTGGTCTGCTTGTAGATACTAGCTGGGCAGATGGTAGCTGAGTCCCTCAGTGAGATCTCCTTGGTACACAAGACATTTCGAGGATGTGGTGGGGCTTATCTGCATGCCAAACTCGTATTTCACACCTGTCTGTGTTGGCATGACCACTTTATCCAGGAGTCCTTTGAGAAGTCTTAAGGGTAGCAGAGAAACCAGGTGGCCTGGCACTCACAGTATAGGAAGGGTTTGCTTGCACCCTCCGATGCTGGATCTTTTAGACAATATTCCCATGTGACTGGATTCGGAAGGTCTTTTGATTCTCTTATCAACATCCATCTTCCAGGGATGTTTCTTCCATTTCCCAGGTTTGTCTATCTGAGATGTTCTCTGCTGCCCAGGATCCTGCATATGCCTATATGCAGATATCCCTACATCGGTTGCTTTTCCCTTGGCTTGCCACCCCTGGGGGAAGCATGCAAATTTCTCTGTCCCTGACCAGGCTGTCAGTGACTCCAACCTTTCATAGCTGCTACTCAGGTTACTCTGGAGGCACAGGAGAAACACAGAATAAATAATTATGTAAGACAAGCGTCTGTCAAATAGTGATAAATACTACAGACAAAAAGCTACACTGAAAAGGCAGGGATGTGAGGAGACATTGCAAGGCTGATTAGGATGCTAAGCAGATGCTGTCGTGACAAGGTAATAGGAACTGCACAGGAGCAAAGGAGAGTCTAAAGTCAACTGCTGTGCCCAGCAGCAGCTGTTTCCAGGATCTGCTTTAGGACTATGAGGGTGCTGATGAGGGTTCCTGCCATGGGGCACCCTGGTCGCCAGGTCCAAGGTGTAGTAATAGAATTAAGAATTAGAATCAAGAGTTTCCAGTCTAAGGAACTGTTTTAGAGGTACATTCTCCAGAAACCGCTTTGGGCCTCCCGTCAGGCAGAAATGGCTTTATGAGGAAAGAAAGAACCAGTGTCCTAGAATCAGGGAGTGGACCTTGAAGGTTCCGGGGTCTTTGAGTTTTCTGGATCATTAGCTTCTTCCTCTCAATTCATTCCAATTTTGGGGATTCTCATCTTAAGAGCTTCCTTAGCCCGCACACTGCAGACTTGGGGGGCAGAAGCTGAATTTTTAAACCAGTAGTCTCACAGCTATGATACAACATTTCATAGAGCTGGGTGTTCCCTGGCATCCCACTAATAGTGTGAACTGAAGATAAGAAGCCTAAGCTTGTCTCTCTACCCTTGTGATTTTCAAGACAGTTGGAAACAGCCAAACACCCCCCAATTACACTGTCTTTTTACAGTTCTTGTCAGTGACAGCTGCTGAGGTCCCCAGGCAGTCTTTCCCTTGGTGCCAACTCTATTCCCCCCAAACCAAAGACTAATTTAAGGTCCATGTCCATCATGGGATCCCCTAGGCTCACCAGAGCCCTCTGTTTAATAACATCAGAGATTACATTGCATTCATACCTAACCAGGTCAGATGACACTGCTGGGTCTCATTCCTGAGAGTTTGGTGTCTGGGATACCTCTTAGGACCCTGTCAACATGTTCAAGCAGGCTCATTGAAGAAATAGCTTGGGCTGGTCTGTATCGTTTCTGCAGGATGATAAGTGGCAGGCTATGCAGAAGTTCAGTGGGAGCACGAAGGAAAGCTTCTGTCTCTACGGAAGCAGCCTGTTTGAGGGATGTAGAATTTAGGTGACACTCCACCAGGAAGACATGCCCAGAGCAGGAAGGCCAGCTCTAAAGCATCCTCCCATCTATCTAGTTGGAGAGCAGTCACCTAAACTATCTGCCAAGACAACATAGGATGCCAAGTCTACCAGTTTTGACAATCTCTTTCCCTGGCTGTAGATGGTTCTTGTGTTAAATTATTGGGTTTCTTTTCTCTAATACTGGGTGAAACTTGACTGTGCCCTTTCTCTGTACTTCCAGGAAGCTGAATTTTCTACCTCATTGTATGTGTTTGTCTTCTTATGGAATAGGGGAAAGGTGTAGCTGTGGTTCTTTTTTTTTATTGGAAGATAAGGTAAATAAGGGTTGAGAGATTCTTGATACATCACAGTGAGAGGCTAGAAGGCTCCTGAACCCTGGTGTCTTAGTCCGTTCTGGGTGCTGTAACAAAAATACTGTAGACTAGGCAATGAATATGCATGAGAACTATGCTGCCCACAGTTCTGAAGTCCAAGATGTCCAAGATGAAAGATTCAAGTGACTCCGCTGCCTCCTGAGGGATCTGCAGTGGATGTGTGGAGCCTGATGCTCTGTCTGTACAGGAGCCTGATGCTTGCATCTGTACAGGAGCCTGATGCTTGCATCTGTACAGGAGCCTGATGCTTGCATCTGTACAGGAGCCTGATGCTTGCGTCTGTACAGGAGCCTGATGCTTGCGTCTGTACAGGAGCCTGATGCTTGCGTCTGTACAGGAGTCTGATGCTCTGTCTGTACAAGTGGAAGGAACATGGGATCTTCTTCTTTACAGCGTCACTCACCAGCTGTGTTCATGAAGGTAGGCCTTTCAGCAACTGGCCCTCTCCCAAAGAGATTGCCTCTGAATACAGTATTAGATTCCAACTTATTAACTGAGGGGAGGGGTGGCAGGATTTTGATATTTAGATCACAGAATGGGGTACCACCTTTGTGGTGAACACTTACCTGCGCTGTTTCTGCTGTAGAAAATGGGAGATGCCTGGGATAACAAGCTCATTTCAGGTAAGCACCTGTAGAAAGTTCCAGAGCCCTGCCTCCGTGGGTAGCAGCTCTTCTTACACACATACAGTACATTACTGATTAGGAAGCCCTTCCCTCTACGGCGTCCCGTTCATTCAAAATCTTATATAATGATTTAAGCCTTAAAAATTCCTCTTCAGAGATTTGGGATGGGGGCAGGCTTCTGTAAGTGCTAGAGCCTATATCCTATATTTCATGTCCAAAGAAATGAAAGAGAATGAGATTATTGATGTATTCCAAAGAAGGACGAAGCTCCACAGAAAAACAGACTAATAGCAAATTCAATTTGAGTTTTTGATCTTTAAGATTTTAACAAAGAAGCTGGGTGTCCATGGTACATAGTCACCACTTGAGCACTGTCCCTTTGTGTTCTGAGAAGGTATTGAGCCTATTTGGGGCTCATTCTACTTCACTGGGACAAGCGCTCACGTGGTGCTTTCATTTCTTTAGACATTAGGCACCAAATGGTGACACCGGGAGAAATGGGAACCCTCTGGCTACCTTCTTTGAAGCACTCCACACTCCCCTGGGCATTGGAGCAAGGCAAGGCAGCACACATGCCCAGGGGTCTGCAATGGCTAACTCAAAGTCAGTAAGGACGAGGCAGGGGGCAGCCCTATTACATCACAACAATGGGATGAAGGCATTACTTATTCATCTTTAATTAGTTGCCTGTAAGAAATTCCTATCATTGTGATGTCCTGGTTCTCTGCATAAAACCCAGATGACAAGCGTCTGGTGTTGGAGCATACACAAGTGACATTTAAGTATAAATACACTTCACAAAACCCTGGAAAGTGATCTGAGAAATTAAAACAGATGACAGATGTATGATAGGCTTCTAATAAAACTCACCCTTTGAAAATACCATCTTTAGAGTTTACAACCAGGCTGGATTTTAGAGAAATTTGTCGAAACCATCACAATGGATGCTCGCAGGGGTCTAAAGAACTTAGGCAAGGAGATACAGCTACAGAACTGGTTCTTTCAAGGCTGAATCTTGGCTCCCACAGCTTGGTGTCTTTTCAGGAAATCAGTGTCACACACAGACACCTTGCAGAGCAAGCCATTGTTCAGCGTAGAATATTATGATAGTCATTGCTTATGAAAAGGGTGTAAGGAAAAGAATGAGGGTGGAGAGGGTGAGGTGAGGCTTTGAAAGCTGTGGATTTCCCATTCTGCATTATACAGCCATGTGAGAGCCCCTAGGGACAGTTTGAAAGATGTAATAAGTTTACACAAAAATTTACCTGGAACACAGTTTTCATTTTCTTCCCTGCTCAATGTAAGGATGCTTTCAATGAGAATAGGAATTGAAATCAAATCCGTTAACTCCTTGTTGAAGACTTAAACTGAATGTTAGTGGGATGGGATTACAGCTTAAAGTGCAGGAGGAGACTGAGCTGGGCTACTGTGGGGCATCATATTTAACACCTCAGATCCCTGTGTGTGTGTGTGTGTGTGTGTGTGTGTGTGTGTGTGTGTGTGCGCACGCGCGCGCTTGCATGTGTGTGAGTATGTGTTTGTACATGTGTGTATGCATGTATATGTGAGTGTATGTGTGAGTATGTGTTTGTGTGTGAGAGGGTGTATGTGTATGCATGTGTATATGTGTGTATGTACCTGTGCATGTGCATGTGTGCATGCATGTGTATGCATTTGTGTGCACATGTAGGTGTGGAGGCCAGAGGTCAGTCTTTTGTGCTGTTTTTTAGTGGTGCCCTCCTTTACTCATCTTCTTCTTAGTCATGGTCTGTCACCTCCCTAGTAGGTTAGGCTGTCTGACTAGTGAGACTAGGGATCTGTCTCCCTAGTACATGGGTTATAAGAATACACCACCACACCTAACATTTTTACACAAGTCCTGGGCACTTGAACACAGCTTCTTGAGCTCGTGTGACGTACTTCCTTAGCTCCCAACCTTTGGGCTTGTGTGGACTCTGGGCTTGAGTGATACCCATCTGGAATCTGGCAGCCATTGAGTTTTCCAGAACTCTAGTCATCATTCTAAGCTAGGGAATTTGTAATATATTACTTTTGCACAAACAAAGTACTTAATATTTCTATGTGAAGTCCTTTCACCAATCTTGGATTTTAATTGGTTGTTACTTTTATTGAGTAGATTTATGTAATCATAATTTTACTAAATTAGATACCACTACTTAAGAATAGTAATGAGGTATTTTTTTCCACTCTGGAAAATATGTTTTAAGTCATCTTAACCCAATATAAACATTTTGATAGTAGTTTTTTAGAGGTCCCTCATATTTTTTTTTTAAAAAAGCAATAGAGTAGGTAGTGTTTGAACATAGCATCATAATTCTTACCAATTATATTGCTAAACATAAGGTTGTAGGTCTAATAATATGTCATAATTCATACCTTATGGTCTGGTGGCAATTAAAATGCCATCTTTCTTTGCAACTGTGTGTAACTGAATATTGCTTGTGTAAAAATAATGGCCAGGGCTTTATTACCCAGAATGCTGCCTCTGTCTACTTACCTACAACGCTACCCTCATTACAGAGCTGTGCTTCGGTCTTCCAGTGCACACAAAGAATTGGACTTGATCTCAGTTATTACGACTGGTAATTATAGATATCGTGGTGCTGGCGCTGGTACCCTGCCCATCTTTCTATCCTGTAAATTCCATAGTCTCAGTCACACTGTGCTACTCAGCAATGAATGCACAGGCCATCTCTCTCTATAGTGGAGAAGGAGTTAGCCAAGCACAGATAGCCTCCCACGCTGATGGAAGAGCTGGCAATTAGTCTACAAGGGGTTGGCTTCTGGTCTCTGAAGGTCAACAAGGGGCTTCTGGAGAGACTGAGTGGCTTGTGCTTTGTGATGCTCACATCACTGTAATGGTTGAACTCTTCCTGTTGTACTGGTCTCTAGGCTGCACCTGACTGAAGAGAAGGTAGTGCGATTTGGATCACACATGTCTCACAGACCCACCTTCACAGAAGGTCTCTCTATAGCGGCTTTGTGACATCATCTCACGCAGTTATATATTTGAAAGAATTCACTTTGAAGATTTTAAAGCTCTATTTAAACAAATGTAAGGAGTTGATAAGGTCAGGAAATCAAGTTGGAGTGCCATGCTGGAACGGGAGAAAAGAAAAGGTGATATTTTGAGAGGCTCCATTAAAACTCTGAACGGCAGTTTCAAAATCAGTATAAGAATGAGCACAGTGACCTTATGAGTGTCTGTCAGTGCCATGAACTGAGTTTCTGTGTGTTTTCCAAGTTGACACACTGCGGCCGAGACCTCAGTGTGACAGCATGCATGAAGAAGTGGACCTTTGGGGGATGACAAGGTCATGAGAACAGAGACAGGACCCTGTGAAAGACACCCCAGAGGCCTGGTTGCCTCTTTCCTTTTTTCCCGCCACATGAACTTATAATGAGAAGATGGCTGTCTGTAAACCAACAGTTGTCCCTCACTAGACATTAGCTCTCAAGAGAGCCCAGACCTTGGCCTTTCTGGTCAACAAGAACTCTGAGAATGGGCTTTCTCTAGTCCACGGCCTTTGGATAATACTCTGGACAGCACAAACAGTTCATTTCAGTAATATTTACCACATCAGTGAAGTCTGAGCATTACACACAGGAGCAGTGTTGGCACTTAACGGTCTACTCTGTATGGGGAACCATTCAAGGTTCTGATTCAGCCCAGATTATTGATATTTGCAATATATGAGGACTGGTGGAGGCCAAAGAAGTTTTATGTCAGTAAGGAGCTAGCTCAGCCATAGTCTGTGGGCTGGATTCAGACAGACGAGAGTGAAGAGATGACAGACAGTCTGGATGGACCTGGCTAGGAGCAAGCCAATCACCTCCTTGATTTCGGGAGGGCAATGTAATGAGCCATAATGTATCATTCTTCCTGTTGTCATGTCTTGGAGGAGCTGTGGTTCCCAGGTGAGCTAATTCTTAGATATAACAAGTCACTTCTCCTTGGGCATTCCTTTCAATTTGAAGCCACCAACCCAGAGCCCACATCCCAACCACCTCCTTTACTGCAGAGTCAACTGTATCCAGAGCCTCCGACAAGGCTGGGGTGGTCAGTTCTAGGCTGCTTGTTGTGCCTTGATTGCTATAACTACCCGTAGCTGATCAGGAGACAAGAATTCCCAGTAGACAGTACTGACCACAAATGACTGAAACAGAACACAGTTGCACCCTTTTATTGGCACAGAAGCCCTGCAACGGCAGAAATGGATGAATAGGTCCAAGTGGTGGGGGGAGGTGGCAGATGGCTGGTGGAGCTCAGAACTCACGGACAGTGGGCAAAAAGACATGGAGAAGCAGGGCTGTCACACACACAACAGCCAGTCGGGCACACAGCAAGGGAGTCATGCAGTGTTCCTAGGGAGGGCAGCACACTGCTCTGTCCCATGAGACTCAGCCTGCTTATCAGTACTTTTGAAAATCCTGTATCACCAGCTAGGAACTTGAAGCCATATGTTTTGAACCATAAACATCCTGTCATTTACACCAAGCTGAGGGGTTGGGTGGGAAAGAAGCTTAACCAGTGAATGCCAAAGCCACATGTACCCAAGGGAGATGCTGGGTGCGGGGAAGAGTGGAGGGACAGGACACATAAACTCTAGTTCTTGCCCCTCATTGCTGTAGGTGTCTGATAAAGCCAAGGCAACGCTCAGTTCCCAGGACTTGAGGGGCTTTGGGTTAAAAATAAGTATGTGGAATTAAAAAAAAATCCCTAGAAATGGTTTTTAAAAATCTGTATTTTGAAGAAAGGGAACACACCAGTTGCATAACATTATAAAATACTGTAATAACATGTAAAATGATCGTTGGGTTTGTACTTCTAATGACAGACAACTACAAAGAAACAAAACATCTGTCCTATGTGCTGCACCATATGACAGCCACTGGGGGGGTAGTGGCCACTGTGGGGTGTAGTAAAAACAGCTGCCTGGAGGACCTCCCCCTACTGCTCTGATCTCTGACCTCAGCCACATGCCTCCTCGCCTCTGGCTATCTAGGAGCAGTGTGGCCCTAAAATTCAGTGTGCTATCAAGAAATGAAGAAGGAACCAGTGAGCACACACAGACCTGCACACACAGGAGGTCTTGGGTAGTCATCGTTAGTGTCCTGTGCTTTTGTGAAGATGCCTGGAGAGGAGACCTCAGGCATCCAAAGGCGGCCCCCTGCAGAATCAGCTTGCAGTTACTAGACAGCTCAGACACGTGCTCACAGTCCAGGCTGTATCAGATACTGCTGTCCCAGAGTTGGGAAGGCAGCCTGGTGCAGGAGCCCCCCTCAGGTTTCTTTAGGAGTGTCGGCTTCTTGCAGGGTGGTGGTGGAAGTGCACGGGGCTCTGGGTGCTGCAGGGTATCCTGCCAGCCTTCACTGGTCTCACAGAGCTTCCTCCTCCAGTCCAGCAGTTCCTGCAGAGCTACGCTTTCATTCTCAGAGAGCCTCAGCTGATGGATAACCTGCAGTGGAACAGAAGAAACAAGGTAGCTACAGATATGGAGGCCGAGCTGAGCCGGGGAGTATGGCAGCAGTGGCAGGGGCGGGGGTGGAAGGGAAGGGCTGGGTTGCAAAGAGTCAGTGTCCTTCCAAACCTCCAGCTGCAGGGCCACTGGAAACAGTATGGATCCAGGGAATGAGAAACGAACCCCTGCAGATGGTGACATCATCATCAAGAGGTTCATGGAGTCATTAGCAAGTACCACACCTCCCAACTGTATAAGAGAAAGCAGCACCAACCTGCCCCACAAATTTATAAACACTCCTGTGCTTGCTTGTATTTTCTCTTCATTGAATTCCTCTCTGAAAGGATTTGCCTTTAGAGAAACAAGACTCCTCAAACGTTACCCCCCCACACACACCTTTAATGCAGGAACTGCTTCTCCATTAACACACACATTCAGCAGGAATATCAGGATGACATAGCTCACCTCAATCACTCAGTCATACACTTTAGCCCAAGGACAGACCTGCCCCCCATTCCCAGAACAGTTGCTAGAACTCTGATATCAAAACAGCTTCTAAGCACAGGGGTAATAAGAGACAGCCACTAACATGCTGCCTACTGGAGGAAGGCTAGCTGTGTCTGAGAACACACTTGCCACCTGCTACGTTGTCTAGCCACACTATCCACATGAGGACAATGGAGCAGAGACATTTGTCTGGGTGCTGGGCACTTTCTCAGATGGTGAGCCTTCAAACATAGGCACATACCCAGCTTTTGCTGGACAGCACCTGACATACAATTGTATTAGCTGCTTCTACTTCATTTACAATGGTTCCTGAAAACTGACCCTTGTGTACCCAGTTTATTTCAGCCTGGGCACAATGGGGTGAAAGGTTACCTTGTTAGGGGTACCCTCTTTTTTGCCAGCAGCTGAAACTCTATTATGCAAAACATTACAGGCACCATTTTCTGGCTATTCTAACATGGGGGGAAAAGGATTCTTCTTAAAAATAATGAGATTCTAGAAGCCAGGAAAGGGGTGCCAGGAGAGAAATGAGAAAAAACTGGAAGATGGTTTTGTCATCTCCTGGGCCCCGAATGTCTGGCTGCAGCATCTCTTCCATTCTATCATGACTTCTGATTGAACTAGAGAAAGCAGAGCTGTATGTACTGTGCCCCTCCCACAGAGGACAGTGGCCAGAAAGACAAGCCTCACCAGCAGTCCTGGTCCAAGTCTGAACCTATGCCTGAGTGGGCTGTTTAGTCATGCAAGGTGCTTTCAAAGTTGGTGGTTCAAAGCATGGAAGTCAAAAAGATCAGATCTGTATTCAGAGTCTCTACAGACAGCGCAGGGAACCTTGTTAGCTAAAGGAATTTCCTATAGTCATGAGAGCAGCAGCAGCAGGACCTCAGTGTGGACATCTCTGGTCTCCTGGTCGACTGATCCATCCCTACCTCAGTCTCAGAACATCCATAGCAAAGGTCTCCAAAGCAGGATGGCTCCTTCACACTTTTACTAGTCTCAAGAATGTCCTGCACGCGAGACAGTTCTGCAGACTGTTTCTACCCACTATGGAATGAACCAGAAAAGCAGGGCTCTGGAGAGTACATAGAATTTATTCAGCTGATAGATGCTGTGGAGGGCTAACATGTGCTGGCAATTTTCTGTGAATCAGGCTACTCCTACGAGTTCTAAAATGTCAGTGCTATTATTTTGTGGATGAGGCAGCTGAGGAACAGAAATGTTTGCCCAACAGCACACAGAGAAGGTGGTGATGGAGCCTGTGTTCTTAGCTATGGCTTTGTTCAGCTTATTGCCCAGCTTCTGTCCAGGTGCTCATTTCGGCTAGAGTCAGGGTCTCCTATAGAGAAGCATGTGACATCAATGTGACTCTTCACCAGTGTATCTTAAAATCCCTCTGCTCCCCTCTGCTAATGTGAGATCCCACTGAGGGCAGTCTCCTGTGTTCTGTATCTGCTAAAATTCAGCATACAGCATGGGGTAGGCAGAGGAACCTTTCTTCAACAGTGTGGCCACTGGTAGTTTCCCCACTAGCCCAAGTGGAACGATCCCAAGTTCCTCCAAGTATCTAGGCAGCACTAACTGGACTGAATGGCTTACCAACCAACCAACCAACCAACCAACCAACCAACCAACCAACCAACC
>JANHMN010000015.1:5179258-5195785 GCA_030674055.1 Rhabdomys pumilio | reverse complement strand
ACCAACCAACCAACCAACCAACCAACCAACCAACCAACCAACCAACCAACCAACCAACCAACCAAACCAGACAAAACATTTAGAAGGACATGCAGTCAGAGGGAGACATGACAGGGATTCTCAGTCCTCAGAGGAACTAGAGGACGAGAATGTGGGTTGGATACGATCATGATACATTGTATCCATGTGTGAAAATTTCAAAGGATAAATACAAAACTAAAGGAAGAATGAGAGCAGACACCGACTTCTTAACAGAAATGCTGGAAACTGGAGAGCAAAGAGACATGAATGGAATTACTGAGAGCCAACCCAGTGCTCTGTCTGACAGAGCCAGACTTCAAAACACAGAGCGAAATAAAGACATTTGCAGAAACAAAAAGTGTCCTCAGATATTGTGCATCAACAGAGACACAAAAGGAAGGTTTTCCTTATATAGAAAAAGAGTGATCTCAGGTGAGAAAAAAAAAAAGTACAATTTAAGGTTCCGGAACACTGTAATTAGCAAGCCTACAGGTAAACATCAATTAGGAGCGTGGAAAGTCTCCTAGACTGTAAGTCCCACACAAAACACACAGGGCTGCCAACAGTGACTGCACAAGCTGGAGGGATTAAGGAAAGGTTAAAGCCCAAGTTCTAGAAATGTCAGGAAAGTGAAAGAAGTAATAAAATATGCTAGAATGTTATGAGCCAACCATGCATGTCCTACCCTCTAGCCGAACCACCAAAGGAACTGAAACAACGTTTAAGCTTGGGATTAAAGCAAAAGAAAGCGAATAGCAAACACTCTGTTTAACTGAAGAAAGCCAGGTGAGACAAGCCTGTAACAGAGATCCATTCCTAACAAAGAGTCAAATTCGAAAACCCAGACAAAAGAACCCAAGCCTCCATTCAGCAGATGGCACTGGGCTCCCCACTGGCTGTGCCCTCATTCTCTCCGCCACAGACCCAAACACTCATCTGTATTTCCACAACTGCATAAACTCTGCAGAATTTTCCAGGACAACCAAAAAGATGCCAGATGTGACTCCAAAAGGCACAGTTTTGAAGTCAGCATCACACTGGCCTGAGCAGAGAGGTGCCTGTCTCTAAGGTGATGTAAGGAAGCTGCCGATCCCAGTGAGACTTGTCAGGGAATTGGACAGAAAATATCTCAAATCTCCTGAGTCATGGTGTCTTCTCCTGTGTGTGTGTGTGTTTGTGTGTGTCTGTGTGTGTGTGTGTGTGTGTGTGTGTGTGTGTGTGTGTATGTGTGTGTGCAGGTACATGTGTAAAAGCCAGAGGTCAACCTTGGACATTGTTTCTCAGATACCATCTCCTTTGTTTTTCAAGGCAGAGTCTCTCACTGGTCTGGAGCTCCACAAGAAGGCTTCACAACTGCCTGGATTCATTAATTCTGTCTTCCCAGAGCCAGGATTTACAAGCAAATGCCATCTGTACAAGATTTTGTTTGTCTGTTTATTTGTTTGTCTCTGGGTTTTGTTTTTGTGGGTTTGTTTTGTGGTGGTTGAACTCAGGTCTTTCTGTTTGCATAGTAAACACTTTGCTGACGGAATGATCTCCCCAGCCCTTGCTTTTCTTTTTGGAAACAAAAAACTAAAAAACAAAACAAAACAAAAAACCCTCAAAACATAAAACAACCCTCCTCCCTCCCCTCAAAAAAAACAAAAACAAAAACAAAAACAAAACCCTTTTTTCTCTTTTGAGAGCTTTGCTGTGTTTACTAGAAATACTCAAATTCCCAAGTACATTATAAAATGGGAAGCTTATGCAGGCAAACCATTAGCAAGCCCTCTTAATGAAGGTGTCGAAGGCTTGAAAGGCTGAAGGGAGGCCAGAGGACTGGAATCAACCGGCAAAGGGCTTTCAGTGGTTCCCCAATCAGTGAGACTCTGACTGATGATTTCAATAATCAGCTTGAGCTCAGAATAAACCCTTTCTTTGGAGAATACCACAGAACATTCCTCAGATTCTATTTTAGAGATTAGTCCTGATTAAGGGAAATTTATTAGGCGTAAAAGGAGAACTGGCAGACTTATACAAAAGGGATGCCAGAATACCAGCATTATTGTCCTTCACTAAAAAAATAAGCATGTGCGTAGGTATGGATGTCTGAATGGAGGTTAGACATTCTACGTCTTTGACGCAGAGGGATTTTTAAGATCGTGATTTTCAGAGGCTTGTCCCAAAAGGAAAGCACTATGGGGCTAAGAACATTTAATTTGCTTCATTTAGATCTATTAAATTTATTAGATTTCGAAACTCAAGTGTCATGGTCTCAGAGGTGATAAAAAGGGCTTTGGTATCTCTGAATGACAAGCCAGTGTCATTATGTTACTTCAGTGTGATCCAGTACAGTGTAAACAAGAAGCATTTCAAATACCATATGGCGTCATAGAAACACCTGCACTGGCGTCTGTCCTCCTCAGTGTCTTATGATGTATTGGTAACAATAAAATACACATCAATTGTTTGATTGTTGTTTGATAGTTCCCAAATAAATCCAATGTTATCATTAAGAGGAGAAACTTATTTTGGTAACAAGGGAGTCATTTCATTTTAGAGAAAGAAGAAATCACAGGAGGTCAGGGGAACTACCACACCTCAGCTTAGGGTCAGCTGGCCTCACACCAGGTGGAATTTACCCATTTACAGGATAGAAGTCCCCCTCCTTCATCTTCCTCTCTGCAAGGTTGCACAGAACAGTCATTAGCATTTATAGATAGGAGGAGGTAACTGTTATACCAAGGCATAGAAGGCACATCAATTAAACCTTTAGAGTCCATGGGTCAGTCCTTGGCTCTAGAACACAACACATGGCCTGATTTAAGAAGATGCCATGGATGCCTTTCTGTGACCCACAGTGTAGACAGAGCAGCTAGGCAAGAGAGATCTGTTTTCCTGTCCGTTTTTAACCATTTGTGTTGGTGAGGTTGCCTTGGTAGAAGGTTTGCAGAGGATCTGCGTTTTTAAAGGGGATGGCCAGCTGAGCAACAGGGAAAGAGAAATAGCACAGACTGTAACCATGACCCTGGACTTCACGCTTTACAGAGGTCTTCTTGAAAACATGGTGGATCTGGAACTGGTGCTGAGTGGTAGCTTGGCCCGAAGGTCTCTGCCTTCTGGAGAGCAGGGCTGGGCCAGATGTTCAATGCAGTCCAAAAGCTTGGTCATAGAAGAGCTCACAATCATTTAACCAGTCAGAACCAGTCAAGGGATGGGTGACTGATGTGAGAAGAGGCATGAATGAGGAGTAGCTGTGGAGTCTTCACATTGACTTGATGACATCCTCTAGAATTGCTGAAAAAATCCTGATGCCCAAATCAAATAACATCTGATGAAAGGGCTTCTCTCAGTGAATGGCCCTGAGTCCCCCACTTTGTTATGAAAGAGAAATTCTCTAGATGCCGAGCCAAGCTAGAGTCACACTGTGAGTGACTTAGGTGTAGTTGTTTATGACAGTCTCAGATGTGATTTAAAACCAAGGAGAGCAGTGCAGGCGGAGGACAGAGACTGAGAGCAGTATTCTTGTTTTAATCTCAGGTGTCAAATAAAATACCGTAACCAGAGAAGCACGTTGTTCTGAGCAATTTAAGCAACTCTTAAGCGAACACTTCATTTTTTATGTGGATGTTTTGTCTATATTTATGTCTGTGTACCACCTGTGTATCTGGTGCCTGCCTAGTGGATGCTGGGAACTGAACCTGGGTCCTCTGTAAGAGCAGCAAGGGCTCTTAAAAGTTGAACTGAGCTTTCTCTCCAGTCCCCTTGAACAGCTCTTAAACATAGTAGTTCTGAAATAGTGATTGAAGGCTTAGAAGTCCTCATGTTAAAATCTTTTACATCTGTAAGTTTGTGATTTTTTTTTTTTGAAAAAGCATCATGTTAGGGAAAATTTGCATTGTTTGAAGATGTTCTCATGTGATTTTGTCATCTTTCTGGTTTATTGGTGGTGGCATATACCTGTAATCCCAGCACTTGGGAAACAAGAGGTAGGCATATCTTTCTGAGTGTGAGGCCAGTCTGGTGTACAGACTACAGAGCTAGTTGCAGGACAGGCAGGGATACGCAGAGGAATCAAGAACAAAACATAAACAAATGAACAAACTAAAACAAAACAAAAGAAAGAGAAAAATCAATATAAGTTGTCTGTCTGACGCTATGGAGTAGACAGATGGAAGGAACCCATACACTTCATTTCTCCTCCGAGCAAACATGGTGACAGTGCAGAGGTGAGTCAGCTCTCAGGCTGCTATCTGCAGCACTCCTAGGAAGCAGCCGTGGAGGTCATGGGCAGCCACGACAGGAAAGATCAAGCTGATAGAACTGTTTGTTTCTGCCAAGTACACAGACCTGGTTTCAGCAGTCACCGGTCCAGAAGCAATCTTTACTTGAGTGTCATGGATCTTAATTTTCCTGTAGGCTTTTATTTTACTCAATTTGTATTTTTTTTTTTTTTTTTTTAGGTCACAACTGCAATAGGAGCCAAAAGGATAAAGAGAGCTCACCTAGCACTATGTGCCTACTTGTAGTTAACAGCTCTATAAAAATAAAGTCTATAAAGTCTATAAAAATAACCATCAGATGTTAAGTGCTGAGGAGAATATGCTTTCCACTTAGTATGAGCCATCTCTCTCATGCAGGTTGGAGAAGTGCTGATCTGTCCAGGGTGTGTCTGTCGCTGCTTAACCAGACAAGGCTGCCCTTTGGCATTCAGTGTGTGGGCTTAGAGCACTGGTGGGTGAATCAGTGTGTGACTGCTGAGCTATGCTCAGGAGAAGAGAAGAACATTAGCAAAACAGAATTCACACATGGGTCCATTTTGAAAGTCACATCTTCTCTGTGAAAGACGTTAGAGGTCTACAGCTCCAAGCAATGCCAGGCTCACATCCGACACATCTTACGCTGCGGTACCTCTCACACAGCCCGTGGACTCAGATAAGCCCCCTTCACACTCGGGAAGCCCTGGGAAACTTACTAAAAAGGTGCGGCTGGGAATCCTAGGGATCTGGGTGGCCCTGCAGTCCTGGCTTGCAATGCATTCCATCACGCCCAGATGGGCTTGAATAACCAGTGGGCGGGGTTATTGAAGGAGAGGGAGATTGCCCCCAGGAGACCTCCTGCTGGCAAAGAATAAAGAGACTTAAGCCCAAAGGATTAAATGAGTTTATAGTATGACTGGAAGTGTTATCTGGGGATGGAATGCGGGGGAAATGGTGTCTTTCTAAGACAGGTCCAAACCAAGGTTCTCAGCCTGAACAGCTTCACAAATGAAATTGTTTGGTGGGAGATGGAACAGGATACTTGAAAACTATCCTGTGATATTTTTTTTTCAGATTTAATATTCCAGAAATCTGAAGACTTTGATGGCTCTTCTAGTTTAGTTGTGAGAGGGTCACATGTCACAGTGCACAGGGAACTAGGGAAATCAGATCCAAAAGGCCCATTTCACAACCAGTGGCTAAGGCAGCATGACCAGAGCCACCAGGAATCAGCATTTATTTCCAGCATCTTCCGGTGATAGTATATCACCTGACTCGACCCAGGTTCACCTATAGTAACATTTCATACTGTTCTCTTCTAGCGTGGAGAGTTTCTATAAGGGGGACATGAAGCTGTGTGTACTCTGTTGTTGTCACAAGCCTCTGATGCCTGCTCGTATGTAGACAGTCAAGGTGCAAGATACTTCCCAGCTTGGAGACTACATTTCCTTAAACAAAATCCCTTCCTCACAAGGTCTGTAATGGGTAGATCCCTCAACTGAACCAATGACCCTTAGAAAAGAATGGTACCGTCTGGAACACACAGCTGGAGATAAAAGCCACAGTGTCCCGGTGGTATCAGAGAGTCTGAATGACTTCATGTTCATAATTGAGACAGTTACATAATTTCTATTTCCCCTGCCCAGATCCTAGAGTCTCTTATGTTGTCCTACAGCTAGGAAATATCAATTAAAAATGAAGACAGAACTTGGTACAGTGACATGTAGATTCGGTTCATGCATACTATTTTGTTTTAAATGTATACTTAATTTTATGTTTGTGTGTGTTTGCATAAGTTTATGTGCCCTGTGTGTGTTCATGCAGGAGCACAAGGAGGCCAGAAGAGGTCGTCAGATCCTCTGTAACTGGAGACACAGAAGGCTGTGAGCCAACCAACCTGTGGGTTCTGAGAATTGAAATCACGTCCTCTGCAAGAGCAACAAATACGCTTAATCACTGGCCGACCTCTCCAGCCCATGTTCTGTCTCATAAGTGAGACATCAGAGGTTAGAAAAACAATAACTCCTACAGAGAGATAACTCTAGCTTAGAGAGAGATACATAAGGTCTGCAGGCTTAGCCCAGCTGCAAGTGTTCCCTCATTTTCAACAGCTTCCTGCTGTGCTATTAACAGGGGTCCCTGAAGTGAGCTGATTAGATTGCTCTAGTCCCCAGACTTCTTATGAACCTGCAGTCTTTTGGACCACACTAATTATTAACAACTGATTCCCGAGATCTCACCTCAACTCTTTCATTTCAAGGATTAAAATCATCTCTGTAAATAATTCAGACATGAAGTCATATCACTGTTCATTTATCTCAGAATTGATTTTCCTATCGATTATTTTCCCAAAGGTGAAAAGAGGCCCGTGCTGACATTTATGGAAATTAAAAGAAGGTAGTGCCCTAGCTGTCCCAACACTGAATATCAGCGTTTCAGATGCAAATCTCATTTCCACTCACTGCTAACAAGACACAGGAAGAAAGAAAATCAGAAAATGATATTTGAAAAATCAGACTATATAATCAAGGAACACTTTTGTGGATCTTAAAGACGTGGCTTAAAGCAGGTGAGGCTTGGAATCAAGGGTGTGCTTAGATTGAATGTGTGCTGTTGTTTGAGGTGGAGTTTCACTCTTGCCCACCCAGCTGGCTAGGAAAGGCTATGTTGAGGCTGGTCTCCACACAGTCTTCTTGCTCCAGCCTCTCAAGCAGCTGAGCTTACACCTGTGAGCTACCACCTCCCATTGGAAAGTCTGTAGTTATGGGGGTAGGTATGTCTGTCTCTATTTCATTAAAAAACAAACAAACAAAGCAAAATAAAAAGAAACAAACACAGCACCAAATGTATCTAAAAGTGGAAATGGCATCTTAAATGTATCTAAAAGTGGAAATGGTTTGGACTTAACAATGTTGGCTCCTCGTAATCCAGGAAAGGTTGCTTGTGTATCAGTCCAGTGCATTTATTTACTCATGGGATTTTGGTCCTTGTAACCTCAGGTTTAAACCCAGGGTAATAAGTTCCCCCAGAGGGACAGTAAGTATTTACAGACGAGCATGGCTGTGTCTAGATCTTAGTTAGGGGTAGGTTTCTCCTTCCACATCTGGATGATGTGATTTCTGAAAAAAATCAAGAACTATTCTCACTAACAACAATTAGCATTACAGAAAAAAAATACATGTTGTGATTTTGATAGACATTTATTTGGATTTGTTGCTGATTTCCTGCTATCAAGTTATGAATCAAAAAAGAAAAAAAAAAAGAAAGAAGAAAAGCTTGTATGTTTCTTTATGTCCATTAATAGTGATGAAACCCAGGCCTGGGAGAGCTGGGACAACACTGCTTGTCACAACTCAAAAGCTAGGCAGGTGTAGGGGGTGCCCTGTATCCTCGGCCATCAGAAGGCAGAGACAAGAGATCCCTGAGGCAAGCAGGCTAGCTAGACTGGTGAGCTCTGGGTTCAACTCAGAGACTCTGGCTCAATTTATAAGGTGGCAAACAATCAAAACCAACCCTGTCACTGTGAACCTTCAAGAGTCAGAGTCATCACATAGGACAGACACACATATCCATACATCCATGTTTGCCTGCACATGAGAACATGGACACACACACACACACACACACACACACACACACACACACACACCACATATCCAAAGGAAGAGAAAGTGACAAAGCAAACATTTAAGATTGATGACACAGACCTGGTGACTATTTATAGTAAAGGAGTGATTGTTAAATGACTCAGACCCAGGGAACTAATGAAAACGCTTGAACCTAGTAGACTGGAAACTTGGAAAAGTGAAAGTATGTTAAAACCTCCTTTCACATATATTCTTGGAGTGATAGAGTGTTCTTACAAGTCAAAGGAGGTCTGACTGAAAGCAGTTAATCCACACCTTCCCTCAAAGCCTAAGTTATGTTCGTGACTTGTTCACAATCGTCAATGGTGCTGCCTTCCTCCCCTTATGTAAAACACTAAGCTGGCATGGCCAGAGCCATCAGGAAGCACTGCAAGCTTTGGATGCCCTGATCGCTGTCTTGTCCTCATCTTTTCCCACAGACTGTATATTTCAGTTCAGGCACACAGACACAAAGCATCTCTAAGGCTTTGTTTCCATTCCCTGCAATGGTCCATATTATTATTGCAGTAACCACCCACAAGCTCGGAAAAGAAGCCAGTTAAATATCACTAGCACCGTTCTGAGACACAGAAATTCATCTTTAGACCCTGAAGTCACTGGGCTGTACATGCAAAGTGAGAATGTATATTCCGACACATAGGGATGAGTCGGTCCGCTCTAGTCATGTGACCTGAGAGGTTTCCCATCCGTCAGTTAACAAATGTATGTAAGCCCTTGAGGAAATGGAAGGAACTAGGGCTTATTCTGTAAGACTTAATCAGAAGCACCCAACAGGACCTGTCTTCCCTCCAGGCGCCTCAAGTGAAAACAACAGCACAAATTCATGTGAATTCCGCATGTGTGAGGTAGGTGTGTGAAGGAAGCACATGGAGAGATCTCAGGGCCATTCAACATCTAACAATAATGCATCGGGGAGAGAGAGATGCTTGGCAGTTCGGAGAGCACACGGCCCGACAGAGGACCAGTTTAGTCCCTAGCCACTGAACCAGGTGGCTCCCAACCACCTCAACTTCAGCTCAGGAAGATCTAAAGCCTCTGTGTTCCAAAGGCATTGATACTTGCATACCTCCCTTCACACACACACACACACACACACACACACACACACACACACACAATTAAAAATAAAATAAATCTTTTTAAAAAAGTCACCAATAATTTGTTCATGTCATTACTGTTGGAACATAGAGGAGACTTGTGTTCTCAAGGCAACATCAAACCGGACTGTAGGATTTAAGCTAGCTTGGAAGGATGGGAAGGCCATTTGGGTGGAGGGGTGTAAGCGAGGGCGCACGTGTGCCGTGCACACCTTGAGCATGAACTCGAACAGGAAACAACAGCCATGGGAAAGCCTTCTGCACTGTGGACATCAGAGTCAGCTTTGGGAAAAAACAAAAAACAAAAAAAACAAAACAACAACAACAACAAAAACAGAACTAGGAATGAGGGCGTAGGGAGGTGAGACCCAGGCAAGTGAGGGCAGCCAGGACCAACAGAGCCCCACCCACTGTCCTCAGCAGACCAGCAGGCCCTACCCACTCTCTTCAACAGACCAACAGGCTCCACTCACTGTCCTCAGCAGATGAGAGACAACAGGAGCCAAAAGCTACTTCCTCACCTGCTGCATTCACTGGCAGCATCATGTGACTTTTTTTTTTTTGCTGAATAGACTAACTAGCTATTTATTATTACTTCAAATATTTACTTTTCAGAAAGAACAGAAAGTTATGTGCTAAAGGGATAGATATAATTAAGAATGGGGGAAAAGCATTTTATGAAAATGGATATTCAATAACATAACCCAAGAAGAATACGACTGTCATCCATGATAGACAAAGGGGCCAGGCTAGCAGATTCTTGGGCCCTGGATCTTATTACAGTCAGGGAAGCATCTTCCTTACACAGTTGCTCTTACTCCCCAAACACAGATTCTGTTTGAGGTCTCTGACTGGAGAATCATGGGTAAGCAGAGCACTCCTACCAAAGAAGGGTTAGAAAGTGGGAAAATTCTTTTCAGGTTGCCATCTTGTTTTCGGGAGCTAACTTCATTGCTTGGGAAAATCAAGTTCCCTAGGGATTTCTAATAAGTATAGTCTTTACGTCTGTAGAGCACCGTGTGTGCAGTGATGGGGCTCACTGACCAATATTCTAGCAATAGTATCATTGGAAGACATAGGCACCTCTGACTTGGGATGATATACAGAATAGGAGCTGCTGGATTGTGGGGGCTAGGCTTAGTTAATACAGCACACAAATAACAATGTTTGTCAGCAACAGAGAACTAAAAGGCTGAGGATGAATAAGAATGCTGTGGGTTTATCCCATCTACGCTAGTGGGTAAGCAGAGACCAACCATGTGCTGCAGAGAAGGGATGTTCCTAGTGGCCTATTGAGTCTCTACAAGTGTCTGTGGGCTCTTCGTTGGTCTGTGTAGTTTCTGTATTCACTACATGGTGGAAAGGCCACAAAAGTGGCATCCATCTCCAGAGCTCCTGTTCTGTTGTCAGGTCTCAGAGGTTGTATCTAAACAGCGGGGAAATGAGATCTCACTGGCTGTGTAAAAAGAGAGGAATTCAGAAGGATCCAGCATCTGCCACAAAGGTTCTCAGGTCCATCAGAGTGTCTTGAATACCGAGTAAGTGCAAAGCAGACTGTGCACAAAACGCTTCCAGGAGAGGAAGGAAAAAGACAAGATTTTGCCAAAGTAGGCAAAATATGAGAACCAATCTTCTTAAACCAAGACTTCTTTCCAAAAATAGGTAATAAAAATTTCCTGTTAGTGTATAAAATTAATTTAAATCGTCGTGGGGTGGGGTTTGTCTCTGGGCTTTTTTTTTTTTTTTTTTTTTTATAACATTGACTTCACGATGCTCCATGATTATCATAGGTATCCTATTTCCAACCCATTTCTGGCAGAGTCAGAAATACAAAGTGACTGCTTCAAAGAGTAATGGAATAGTGGAAATCAGAGAAAAGGCAGGCCTCCCAGGTCTCCTGAGGTCATGAGACAGACACCTTCATCCCTGGAACTGTTTGCATTTCTGTACAATAGAGATCTGTATATTTTAGGCAGTTTTGTAAAGAAACATGGAAAAATGTTTCTTGTTAAGATGCTCTGATCCTGGGTATTTTGGTCAGGAATCTTTCTTATCCATCTATCTATTATCTATCTGTCTGTCTATCCATTCATATCTATCTATCTATCTATCTATCTATCTATCTATCTATCATCTATCTATCTACCAACCATCTATATAACTTATCTATCATCTATCTAATCTATCTGTCACCTACCTACCTACCTATCTTCGTTATTTTCCTATTGCTGTGATAAGTTATCTGGACAAGGTAACTTATAAAAGAGCTTAGTCAGGGTTTATGGTTTTAGAGTGTGACTCCATGACTATCATGGCACGGAGCATGGCAGCAGGCAGACACGAAACAGCATTGAATCAAAGCTGAGAGATCACAACATGAAACATAATAAGGAGACAAAGCAGCAGAGAGGGCTGAGTGGGAGTAGCCTGGGCTATTGAAAGCTGTAAGCCAGCCCCAAATGGCACCCCTCCTTCATCAAGGCCACACCTTCTAATCCTTCCCAAACAGTTCCAGCAACTGGAGACCAAGTATTCAAACATATAAGATTATGGGGAGGGGGCATGTTCACTCAAACCATCTATTATCTATCTATCTATCTATCTATCTATCTATCTATCTATCTATCATCTATCATCTATCAATCTATCTATCTATCTATCTTTTATTATCTATCATATATCTATCTTTCTGTATCTATCATTTATCAATTTATTATCTATCTATTTATATCTTTTTATCTATCTTTTATTTATCATCCATCTATCATCTATCAATCTATCTATCTATCTATCTATCTATCTATCTAATTATCTATCTATCTATCTATCTATCTATCTATCTACCATCGATCCATCCTCCTATTTGTCTCTGTCTCCTTTATATACTCCTTAGCAAATAAGCCCCCAAATATGGATTAATGGTTTTATTTGTGTGTTGGGGGGCATATATGCATGTGTGGGTTACACATGTGAGTATTTGCACATGCAAGTTTTTATACATGTAAGCATGAGTTTCTGGGCATCATAGGTCAAGCTTGGGTGTCATTTCCCAGAAGGCATCCACTTTGCTTTTTCAGACAAGGTCTCTCATTGATACTTGTGGCTCCCTGATTATGCTAGGCTGTCTGGGCAGTGAACCCCAGATCCATACATTTCGGTGTGTCCAGTACTGGGGTTTTATATGTGTTCTAGGGCTGGGGTCCAGGTCCTCACACTTGTGTATCAGGCACGTTACTAGACACATCTTCCCAGCCCCTTGAATAATGGTTTTGAAGAAAGTCAACCCATAATACAGTCATTGTAGACATTTTTATGGTTAGTCTCTTTCTTAGTCTAGACCTGCATTATAACTGTGGGAATTCCAACTTGATTGTAAGAAAGTAACAGGCAATTGCTTCTCTCCAGCTGCCAGGTCCCTGCAGTGCTGGCTCTCTGTTTTCTGGGTATTCTTTCCTACAGCAGCAGAAATCAAAATGCTTGGCCTCTTGGCTGCTCTGTGTTTAATGCCACTTCCTGGGTCTCCTGACTCAGTCTCTACTCAGCTTAGCTGTACCCCTGCACAATGGGCCTGGACCCTTGCTGACCCAGCTTAGCTCAACTTTCCTGTTCATACTGCTTTCGGTGGATTATCTGTTTTACCTAAATGCTGCTTAATGTTTGTTTTCCTGCTTTAGCTGGACTTGTGGGAAGGAAGAGGATTCATTGTGGAGACTGAGGTATTCAGTAGGCCAGGCCAGTGTCCAGTACAGTGGAGCCTCTGTGGACACTTGCTGCTGAATGGGTGAATGAACAAACGAATGGATTTCTGAATAAACAATTGTATACAATACACAATAGATAGTATGTACACACTCACACATACATATACTTAATAGTGTGTACACACTCACATATATACACAATCACACGTCTTAAGCACCATCATGTTATAGATAAATGTGTTATATGATTATGTGATTATGATCAGCAGTAAGATTCTGCATATTGCTCCTTGTGGGCATGAGAAGAAATCTTCTGGAGTCCTTCATGCCATGAGACTCTCAGACTCCGCCCCTTTCAGAGCTAATAACAGTGATAGCATTCTATCTACTAAATTGATTGCTGTATTTTTTAACATGAGCTTTAATAAAAACTATTCAATAAAGCTATGGAATATTATATCAATTTATTTGCCTTAATTCTTCTAGGACTGCCACTGGTTGACAATTAAATTGAGTTGGCGATTTATTGAGTGCTGGTGTGTGCTTTCAATACAAAGTAATTAAAAATGCACTTGGGGCAGTCTCTAAAAGTGCAACTGTATCAGGCTGCACATACATACAGGCACACGCACACACACAGAGACACACATGAGATAATCCTCATGAAACGCCCTCCCAATACATACATGCACACACACACACACACACACACACACACACACACACACACATATATATACACACACATACATACATGCATACATACATACACACAGACACCCACATGCACACTTATAAAGAGGAAAGTTGCATAAAAGAGATCTGCCTAACAGCATAATAACTACAACATTGCAGAGGCAGCTGTCCTGTTTCCTTGGAAGGTCACTCAAAGAGGCCATGTAAAGAATGACAGTACCAAGAAAGATTCTGGAAGGTCACAGCAAGCATAGAGGACATTTTCTGGCAATGTTCTGGCCCCAGAAGCCAGTGGCCACAAGGCCTTTCAGCATGGCCTTACGCTGAAAACACATGAAACAACTGTTTTCTGATCAAAGAAATGAAAAATATCACTGCCGACACGACTCTAGACTCGAGAGGCTAGGTTCCTACATGTAAAAAGCAAAAGAGAGCATCTTCTTTGCAGAAAGCAAGAGAAATTATTTTCAATGTTTTTATATTAAAGAGATTTTTTCTTGAGCAGGACAACAAAAACGGAGACCTTGAGGGTAAGGGCTAATCACCCTCAGTCTGTTAACAGACTTCCACAGGGAGTTTGCCTAAAGAGGGTCAGGACAGGGAAAACCCTCCACTACGGACACCCTCTCCAGGATTGCAACGCACATGGAAGGAAATGCAGAGCCCGCAGAGTCAGGAGAGTAAACAAGCATGCAAATTACAGAGGAGGAGAAAACAGTGGAGAACTAAAACATAGAGAATCTTGGACCCGATCTAAGAGAACTCTCCAGAATGAGTTTCAAGCAGACAGGAAAAGGGGCCACAGTATCAGTAATACAGGGTGGCTTGGAGACAGTAAGCATGGTGGCTGCCAAGATGCTAGCTCGTCCCCTCTGGCGAGGGTGGGTTTTTAAAATATGATTTGTTTTGATTGTTTTTTGTCAACTCAGTAAGAACTACAGTCATCTTCAAAGAGAGAACCTCAGCTAAGAAACTACATCCCGCAGACTTCCTGTAGGCAAGTATGTGGGTCATTTTCTTGATTCGTGATTGATTGATGTGAGAGGGGCCACAGCTGGGCTGGTGGTCCTGGATTGTCTAAGAAAACAGGCAGAGCGAGCCACAGGCACCCCTGTTCCTCCACAGTCTGCTCTGCTTCAGTTTCTGTCTTCAGTTCCTGCTCTGACTTCCCCCATTGATCAACTGTGATCGGGATGCATAGGACAAATAAACCCTTTCCTTGCCGAGTTGTTTTTGGTGGTGATGCATTTATCACAACGGAAAGCAAACTGAGACAATGTCTTTTGAAAGCAATATTGCCTAGGAAGTTTCCATGAAGGCAGAAGGACATGGGCCAACTATGAAGTAAGGGTCAGTTGAGGAGTGAAGAAGGGGTAGTATGATTGGCCCTAATAGACAAAAACTTGGTGCATATCCATTACAGTCAACCAGGCAACCACAAAATACTTACAAGTATATACAGTTAAGATGCCAGGATACATAAATATATATAATATATAAATAAATACATATATAATATATAATAAATAATAAATATATAATATATAGTATATAATATATAACATATAACATATAATATATAATATATAATATAATCATATTATATAATACATAATAATATATAATATTATATTACATATTGTATATGATATATAATTTATATATATTATATATAAAAGGATTTACAACCCTGAGAATATATATATAATATATAATAATTTATTATATTATATATAATATTACATTTTCCTGTTTCCTGACAGGTCTTGTCTTTCTTTATCATACAAATTTTAGAAATTCTTTACATATTCTGGATAATGCTACTTTTCAATTTCATGTGTGAACAACATTTTGCTTATTCTCTATTCCTAGTCAGTTGAAGAGGAAAATATTATTTATATATTATAAATAAAAAGATGTATGCATTAAAGGGCATTTCAAATAACCTAAAAGAAGCCACCATAGGAAACCAGCAAAATGAGGCAAAATAAAACACACAAACTGCAGACTAGGAAACACACAACAAAATGGATCCTCCTGAGGCCGGGCATATCAGTGACCACAGGAAGTGTGGATGGCCTGTCGGAAGATTGTCCGATTGTAGAAAAATAAATAAGACCCCTAACAATGCCATGGGCAACATAGCTGTGTGAGAGAGAAGCAGATATAGTCTGAGTCATGGGAAGAATGTTTTACCGGAGAGTGAGAGTTGCACAAGTTGGAATGGTATTTTCACAAGCCGAAGAATCCTCTAGCACACCCTTAATTGTACTTGGAGGTTGTGAGTTGTGTAGAGTAGGGACCTGCTGAAGTTGTTTAGAAAGTTCACAGGATGAAAAGCTTCACCTTCCAGGCAAGGATGGAAAGAATGATGGAGCAGCTGGCCAGCTCCAGACAAGCAGACCTCACAAGAAGGAAGGATCCTGGGAGAAAAGGAAAGGGTCATTATGCTGACCCCATATTGCTCAAACCAGACCCAGCAGTAGGGGAGGCAGAACCAGGTAAACATACTCCCTCTTCCAGAACACCCGTGTCACCAGTACAGGCCATAGCCTGGGAGGGAGGAAAAACCTCAAGTATTTAAGGGAATGAAGAAAATACAAGGTACGTCTTCAGGCCCAAGCAGACCAACCAGAAATCAGTTACAGGCAACAGAAAATCTCTGAACATTTGGAAAATGTACATTGGCCAGAGAGAAAGTCTCAAGAGGAATTGGAGAATATTTTTAGTTGAACAAACATGTAAGCAGAGCCTATGGAAAGTCACAAGATGAAGCAGGCAGCTCAGAGGGAAACTGAGGACCCTGCTTTACTAGGAATATCAAAAGCTGGTTTTTGTTTTTAATGAGAACAGTGGCTATCCAACTGATATCAACAGATAACCAGTGCATAGCCGCTAGGAAACCCATTAATGATCAACTAAGAATACAGAGCAAAATGTTGTCCATACATGAAACCGAAAAGCAGCATTATCCAGAATATGTAAAAAATTTCTAAAATGTGCATGTTGAAAGACATCGACCTGTCAGGAAATAGGAAAAGAACAGATCTGGATGTACAGTTGTGAGTGTCCATGAAAACAACAACAACAACCAGGAAAACAACAACAACCAGGAAAACAACAACAA
>JANHMN010000015.1:5168247-5179248 GCA_030674055.1 Rhabdomys pumilio | reverse complement strand
AACCAGGAAAACACCAAAGAGGTGGCAACCTGACTCAACTCCCATTTATCATTGGCAAGAATAAAATCATCAAACTAAGCATTTGCCAGTGGAAAACACTTTTAGAGGCGACTACAGTTGGGGGCACCCTGTTCAGAACCTCAGCCCTCCATTTCCTGGGAGCCCCAGCAAGCTGACTCTCCCCTATAAAGAATGAAAGGCATATTCCAGGTATGCATCTCAGCATGGTTGGTAAAAGCAAAGACATGGGCTGTTCTTTTTGTAGTTTTCCATACCAAGCTGTCAGATTCTGGACGTGATCTCAGGAATTCCGTAACTGTATTTACTTAGATTTACTATATTTGAGAAATAAGTGGAAGTTAAACAGACTGGCTCACACCTAAAATGTGGTAGTTTCTGGCCACTGAATGCCACCATCTCCCTGCATCTTTGGTGAACTGAGGGCACAGCATACTCAGACAATAGTAGCAGCTGTGCACATCTGGAGGACAGAGGTGAAGGCCAGTGGAATTCTTTCATGGTGAGATCCCTGGTGACCAGTAGTAAGACTAACCTTAGGGCAGGGGCAGAGCTGTGTCCCTGGGCCCTTCCTGTCCCCTTCAGTTTATGTCCTTTGAGGTTGCTGGGGAGAGCTAAAAGCCACGCTGGGCTGGTAAGTACAAGGGTGTGATTGTCTTCGCTAGTTCCATGGGTCAAAGCAAACCTCTCAACTCTAACGCTTCCTCACTGAACCTAAAGCTGACACTCAGGCTGACATATCGAAAAGACAGTAACATATCAAAATGAGACAAAATATTGCAGCCACACCAATCAATCCATCAGTCAATCAAACCAGACAAAAACAGTTGCAGGATATCTGTAGGAGTGATGTATTTATTTTCACTGAAAGCATGTTCGGTGTCAGCTGCTATTTTATGGGGACCGTATGATTTATGGATTTATTTGGTGAAGTGCAACTGCAGATGAGGCTCTGCTGACTGCAGAGTGATGAGTCACTTCTGGTCTGGCAGGAGGGATGGAATCAAGAGCTCCCTATTGATTATTTCTCTAAAAACGTAGCTCGAATGCTAATACAGCAAGATTTACCAAAGCGGTGTATTTTATCCAACAACAGTGCCTTAAACAAAACAAGTTCATAATATTTTGTAATGAAAAAAATTTAAAACAGTCATAACTGTGGGGCTGGAGAGATGGCTCAGTGGTTAAGGGCATTGGCTGTTCCTCCAGAGGAGCCAGGTTCAATTCCCAGCAACCGCATGGTAGCTCGCAACTCTCTTTGACTGCAGTGCAGATGTTCTCATACGTGCATGCAGGCAAAACCCCAATGCACATAAAACATTAGCAAAATAAAACTTGTTGTAAGAAATCATAAATATGGGACTGAGGAAATGGTCAGTAGGTAAAGAGATCGCTGTATCTGAGTTCACATCCCCAACAGTCCAGTAAGAACCAGGCATGGCTATGTATGTCTGTAACTTCACAACTGACAGATAAAGACAAGTGGGTTCTGGGGATGTGCTGGCCATTCAGTCTAGCCATAACAGCTCTAGATTCAGAGAGAGACCCTTGCTAAAGCAAGCAAACAAACGACAAAAAATGTGCAGATTCATATGGGAAGACACCAAAGTGATCTCTGGCCTCTCTATACACACACCTAGAGAGGTGCACCTGCATGCGCACATATACATACCCATACCCTGATACCCCAATACACATCACACACTACACACACACACACACACACACACACACACACACACACCCCACATATACAAATACATATACACACATATATACACATACACCACACACACACCATACACAGAGACATTGATTTTTTTTTTTTTAAATTTTAACTAGATAATGGGTCTTTTGGATTCAATCAACTGTCCCACAAAATATTGACTCCAGAGACAGAAGATTCCTATCAGTTCACTCTAGGAGTAACAAGCCTCTTATGAGTCTTCTAACACCAAGTATCACGCTGGATCACCAAGTCACACCTACCATCTTAAATAGTTTAAAAAAATATTATTCTGTGCCTGCATGCTAACAGTTCTGCACATCTTATTTAGCTGTGTTTTCTCTCCTTTGAGTTAACTATTTTAATAAACTTCTATAATCATGTTTGCTAGGATTGACATACTAACACACACGTGTTCTCAGTGATATCACTGCCCCTTAGTCAAGTGTGTGGCTACCCGCTTATTCTCATCAAGGAAAGGATGGTCAGCATGAGGCTGTATAGACAAATGTATGTAGAGACCATGTATAGACACAAGGCTGTCCGGACTGATTGATGTGGCTATATGCATATGTAGGCCATGTATAGACAGGTCTGTTTTCCTTTTCACATGGGATTTCTCATCCTTGTAACATTTTTACACCTGAAGTCATCTCATTGGTAATCTTAAATGTAAAATATTATTTATATTATCATATTCCGGTCACACAGGGAGAGCATCACAGGAATACAAAACACAGGACGGACTTTTTGTTTTCTCAAATGTCTCCTTATCTAAGCAGGGCATGGCCCGCCTCCTGTGGAAAGCACTGACATTTTACTCTTACCATCAAAGTAATTTACTGCCTTCATTTCTCACACACGACGTGTACGTTGTGAGTGTGGAATACCGATTCCCTGAGAGCTGGGGTGTGGGAAGGCCTTTCCTGCTCCATGTATCCCTCTGTTTGAAGCTCGGATAAATAAATAAATGAATTTATCTGACAGATAGACAGATAGATGATGATAAGAAGACTGACGGTAAATATACAGAAAGAAACATAGATGATAGACAGACAGAGGGAGAGATGTCGAAGACAGACAGGTAGACAGCTCTTTTGTAAGAATTATCTAGTTTCTTGTCTATGCCACGGGCATTAGAGGCATCCTAATGTTTAAACCAACCGTTTCTACATATCTTTATTTCACCTGACAGTCTGTTTCAATTCCGCGCTACAGTAATTTCCAGTAGTCCGTACCACAAATATAATGAATATAGAAAGCAAACACTGAATTTATTTAGTGTCTGCTATTCTTAATTTTGTTGATGTATGACATTACAAAGAGGTTTCTTTGATGGTTCAGTAAAACAAACCACGTAACAATTTGCTCCTTGGGTTGGGTCGATTTTCTATTGATCCCAGTCTGGTATTCCACCAGCGGCTGTGTCAGGGGTGGACAAGGTATTTACGAAGGTTGTGGAGGCTGGCCTGCAATGCATTTATCAAAAGCCATCAAGGATCTCTTATGATGGGGATTTGGATAGGGCCGACGCTCACAGTGACTTCGTACATTCTTTGAAATACTAAAGGAAAGGTTTTGTCAAGTTTGGCCAAGTGTGTGAGAGTCCACCATGAAAAAAGGAGACAAGGAAGCACATAGTATAACTGCAGAGAAGAGGCTGGGGGTGTGGCGTGGCAGGGGCGTGGCAGGGGCGTGGCAAAAGGCTATGGAAGAGGTGTTGCTGCAAAGCTAGCGTGTGAATGCAAATAAGACATGCTGGAAGGAAAAAGAAAGCACGACCTCTAGCAGTGTGCTGTGTGGAAACTTTACCAGTGTGTAGGGGGAGTGGTCACAGCAGGGTGCACAGCAGACTCCTGGGGAAGTTTGTTCCCACCTACACACACTGCTCCTACACACACTGCTCTCCACACACCATGCTGCGCTCTGTGTCTGTATCTGCTGGCTTCTTGTGACAGGATCTAACCCTTTGGTTCAGCCAGCAGTGAGCAAGCAGGCAGTGGGGAGACGGATCCTTAGGGGAAGGAGGGGCAACAGAAGTCGGAGGAGGGAGAAGTGAGATGGAGGAAGGCAAGGAGGATCAGGAAGAGGAGGAGGGAGGGAGAAGGAAACATTCTGGGCTGGAGCTATGAGTATTGAACGCACTGCTGAGTCTTTCTCCACAGCTTAAACATCTAAGAGACCAAGCCATACCAAGTAGCACAGACATTAAGGAAAAGTATTCAAATCTCATAAAATGGACACAGATAAACTGTCGTATTGTTCCTGTAAATGCTGTCTAATTCCCAAGTAAGCGCGCAATGCCTCTCCACTCTAAACGATTTCTTCTATGTTTGCATCTGCAAGACCCTCCAAGAACCAGTGTGTGAAATTCCAGTATAATTTATGGCTGGTGTGTTATTCATGCCCAGGACTACACAAATATTCTACTGCAGCTCATGACAGCACACGCTGACACCCCAGTGAGCACATCAACACGAAGGGCCTCCACAGGGCCGTAAATGCCTGCAGCTTCAGTTTCTGTGATCTTTGGTTATTTTAATTGAGAGTTAGTGTTCGTTGTTTAGGCATGTAAAGGCACGGCATTTTGCAAGTTAATAAAAACCTACAGTGAAATATAATGTATTATTTATCTTGAGGAAAAGAGCAAGTACTATTCATGGAGGCTCTGATCTGGACAGATACTGTTGTTAAGTTTATATAGTAAGAGTAGGTGCATGTCTGGGGAGATTGTTCAGTGGATGAAGCATTCCCCTGGCAAGCAAAAGCAAGGATCTGAGTTCAAATCCCCTAGAACCACAAGAAAGCACTGGGCACAGTAGCGCTTGTAATCAGAACTCTGAGGAGGCAGAGATAGGCTTAAAGGCTGGCCTAGCACCAAGGTGGATGGCACCCAAGGAACGACAGCTTTAAAGCTATTCTCTGACCTCCACATCCATGTGCGTGTGCACACACGAACACACACACACACACACACACACACACACACACACACACGCTCACATAGGAACTGAGGTGTGAATCAGCTGTGGAATTCATGCTTTCCTGCAGTGCACAGGATTCAACACCAGACACCAAACAGGATAAACTTGGAGAGTTTGTACGACTGGTCCGTAGAGAAGACACATTTGAAAACAAATGGACTTTGTGGCTAGTAACAATGAATTCATCATCTGTCAGATGTATTTGCAGGCATGAGGAATGAACTCTGGACTTCATCAGTGAGTACGGCTATTCGGGAAAACAAAAGGTCAGGAAATCTGAGGAAAGGCTGAGCAGGTGGGCAGCAGACTTCTATCATCCCTCTGCTGTCTCCCGGAAGTCCTCGAAAGGGCCTACGCTTTTTATCCCGTAGTCTCTTGCCTTGTCTTTAAGGCTGACCATAACTCAGTGCCTCACCATGCACTTGTCTTGCTGTGGAATCAGGGAAAGGAGGGAACCAGTGTCTTCCTTTGATTCATCAAAGTAGCTGAGACCAACACCCAACAAATAAGACCACGCATGTCCAATGTGGTCTTTCACATAAGTTCAAGCACATGGAAAATGGGGCAATGCTCTGCTCGCTTCCCTCTTAGCAGTCTTAACTCCTCAGAAGCAGGCAGTGTGGTTTTAACTTGCCAGTGAACTCGGCGAACTTGCCTTCTGAACCTTGCCAAATGACCAACTCTCTGTCTTCTTTGTACCATATTTTATCTTTATTAAACGGGTGTCTTTGAAGCCCCCCGCCCCCCGTGACACTAATTACGAAAAGGACAGACTGAAATTCATTTGGTGGTTCCCTTTAATCTCACTGCTGTTCAGCACTGGTTTTATGCAATTCCTGTGGAATTGTTCTGGCAGAAAAATCTAAAAGGCGACATGCCTGACTGTGTCTGTACTTCCTCTATAAATGTCAGGGAGGAGATAAATCCTGGGGACATGTGGCAGTTAAACCACAGTGTCCCATAACTCACAGTTTCTCGGCAGTAAGGAATCTGCTGCTACATTTGAGTGCCTCCAGTCAGCATGACAGTGAAGGAGCATGAATTCCCATGTTTGGGGGGAGGGAACAGGGTGAGGTGACTGGAGACTTCTTTCAGGGGAAGAGTTCACATTTGAAAAAGCCTCTTTGAAATCAGGAAATGGGGACAATTCCTCAAACCTTTCCCAAGGTTCTATGTCTTTTAGCTAAACCCACAAATGGACAGGAATATCCAGAGTCCGCACTTCACAGACCTGCTTCCAACCTGTTCCTTGCTCCAGAAGCACAGCGCAGTGGCTGAGAGGAGGCAGGTTCTTGCTCTGTGTAATACAGAGGAGTCAACTCTGACACGGGGTAGCCCCTGTTCAGGGCAGAGAGGTGCTGTGGGAACCACCACATGTTGGGCGTATGTAAGGCTTGCAGAAGCAAAGCAGATGCTTCTCTCAGGAACACAGGCAGGATTAAGAGACTTTATCATCCCCACCAATCAGCATTTCCTTTCCATTGTGGTGCCTATAGATCAGCACAAGTGATTTCTGCAGATTGCCTACTATAGAGATTTATTTTTAAGATTAAAATTATTGATTTTTTTCACACCACCTCATCAGCGTTACTTAGAAAGACTTCAGCTCATAACGAGGCTATGCCTACGTGGTATCAAATATGTCACTGAGAGCTAACCTTAAGGCCACAAGATGGCTTCGCCCTGAATTTGTTTGCATTCTAAAACTACCAGGGTATTATTTTCTCCTGAATAATCTTTATTTTGGGGGTAATATCTAAGGTTAAAAAATGGTGCCGGACGGTAGTGGCACACGTCTTTAATCCCAGCACTTGGGAGGCAGAGGCAGGCGGATTTCTGAGTTTGAGGCCAGTCTGGTCTACAGAGTGAGTTCCGGGACAGCCAGGACTACACAGAGAAACCCTGTCTCAAAAACAAAACAAAACAAAAAAAAATGGTGAGCATGAACGTACAATCCTGACGTGCACATGAGAACCATATACTCTCTGTAAATGGTATCTTGAGTGTATTTGTGTGTGTTTGTGTGTGGATGAGTTCATGTGCTTATGAGTATGTGTGTGCAGAGGTGTACATAGGCACATCTGTGTGCAGGTGCATGTTTGTGTACACGCATTAGAGGTTAGAGGTCAACCTTCAGTGTTGTTCTTCCGGAGATGCTGAATTCAGTTTTTGAGACAGAGTCTCACACTGGCCTAGAACTGGCTAAGCTGGCTAGCCAGCGAATGACAAGGATCTGCCTCTCCGTGCCTCTCCTTCAATGAAGTTCAAACACATGCTACAACATCCATCTTTTCCCCTGGGTCCTAGATCTTATGCGTGCACAATTAACTGAGCCATCTTGGAAGCCCCCCACACAGTATCTTAAGTGAAGCTGATTATGCAGAACTCGGAGGTTCTGAGGATGAGCAAGTGCCCGCAGGACCTTGGGACATCCAGATATTACTCCCAAGTCCGTGTCGCTGTAGCCTCGTGCTTTACCCCAAGTCAAACGCAGAAAACACCATCACTGTCAGAAGTTTTCATACCAACACCACCAGCAGCTAGTGATTTTAAAGAACCACAGCAAAACGATGTCTATAATACTCTACTGAAAAAAAAGCTGGCTTTTAGTTGCTCAGGAACATTTTTCTTTTTCTAAAACAAGCAGAAAATTGCAGCCAGCTGAGATGGAGAAGACAGAGAGAGAGATATTCAGACAAAGCACCACAGATAGCAGTGAGAACAACCTGAGTTCTCAGTCCAGGAAGGAGACCCATCAGCACGACTCAGTGACATCTGCCATGATTTAACTACACCTATTGCTGTGTGGAGGACAGAGTATCCTTACCTGGGTGGTGTGGCTCTCCCGGTGTCTCTGAAATGATGATGTCCCCATGCTGCTCAGACACAACCTTGAGCACCCATCATTCTCAGCTAAACCTGTAGAGGCCAACGCAGAGAGCTGTGATGAGTTTGTATCTTCTTGATGAAAGGAAAAAAAAAAAGCTCATACTTAGATATTAATCAGACACTGTCATATTCCATGCACTGAGCCATTAGACAATAGCAGATATTAAATTTTACAGCGAGATGGGAATAGCTTAAGCTACCGTAGTTTCAGAAAGCAAAAGAGGAGAGATACTGCCAGAGAGAAAACAACTGCAAACAGGTCAGGACAGTGCAGAAGTGACTGAAGGAGGGGCACTTATCCTAAAATCTAGAAACCACTCAAAGCACTTCTAGGAAGAAAGAAGCAGATGACTGGCAATGTTTCCCAACTGGACGGTGATGGACATTAGTATTTCATCTGCAGGGCAGCGTAGACAAAAGAGCAGAGACTGAAGAAACGTGAGACAGAAGCACACCTGGGTGCCATGGAAACCAGAACTGATGCTGGGCAGCTAGGAAGGTAAAACTGACCAATTACAACCTACCAGCTCTTGGCCAAGGGCCACGTAAAAGTGACCTTTCAGGAAAAGCACACACCCCTCCTGCAAAGGGCACAGACATCCTGTGAGGCAGTGGATGCTTTTCTTCATTATTCTGCACAGCAGAGGCCTGTCTCTGACCCTTGGCATTTGGCCTGTCTAATTCTCTGCTCTAAGCCTGTCCTGTGCATTAGAAACAGTAGCATCCCTGGTCTTTACGCACTGGATTCACGCTGACTCATGAAAATCAAAATGATTTTAGACATTATTAAATGCACCTTGAGGACAGATCTGTTCCCCTACAATGATTGAGAGCCACCATGATGGAGGTGGCATGTATTGCCCCAAGTGACTTGATTAATAAACATGAACAGATAAAAGGAGAAATAACTGCCCAGTGGAATGAATTCAACCCAGAGAACTTTAAATACTGAAGCAATTACTCATCTCCTCTGGAAACATAATTAACCAGCACAGTTTAATTGATTAAACATATACATGATTCCTAAATTAAAAATCATTAGGAAATCACTGTGCACTTTTCCAATTACGGGAGTGTGCCGGTTCCTCAGGGAAGTCTGTGTCCAATCAACATAAGGCGGGCCAGTCTGCCTTCTCCGTAAATGCACACAGGCCTCCATGTAGAAAGATCTTTTCAATGCTTTCCATAGCAATTTTCTCCTGTATGAAGTGTTCCATCCTGGAGGGAAACTCCTTAAGACTCAGAAAGTTCTAAAGAAAGACTAGTTAAGACCGAGGAAGCCAACAACTCACTAGTTTTAGGAAGTCTCTGAAACTGACCAGATTTACAAAGCCATCCATCTCCTAGGTTATATAAGCAGTGAGGACTTCTGAGTGCTGAGGAGAGGAGATTCTCTAATCTGTTAAGCTTTGCAGCTCATGCAGAGTTCTCTAGGACTCCAGCTTTGACGGGGTGGGCCTTCAGAGGTTCAGATGTCTGTGAGTTATACCTGCTCCTATAAGTAACCCCAATAGACTCATTGGTTTTTAAAGCTGGATTTTGGTTGTATTACTTTAGTCTGTCATTGGTTCAGTTTTTTATCTGGGGTGAGTAGACATTTATTCCCATCTTTCCAGAAAGAGTGTTACAAACATATCAGGACAGGGCTGATTGTGGGTGAACAGTACCCCACCACTGAGGGTGTCTGGGGGTGAAGACTGGGTTCTAATCATGAGCAATGAGGATCCCCAGTAGAACAGGAAGAAGTTGTGCTGGAAATGGGTAGTGGTGGTAGTGCCATCAACTGATTGGGTGGCATCATCAAGAGCTTAGATTGGTGCACTGGACCCGGTGGGTCTACGACAAGACATCATCTGTAGAAAGACTCCTGGATAAAGGACATGAGAGACCAGGGGCGGGAACAGGAAAGCAAAGGGCCAAGTATAAGGTAAGACAGAGGTGGAGTCTGTATGATGTCTTAGTCACTTCTGCTGCTGTGATAAAATAACCAGCAGAAGCAACTTAAGAGATAAAGTGTTTGAGTTCTAGGAAGGTACAGTCCATCATGGTGGGGAAGGGGTGGGGCAGGAGGAGGAAGCTCATTGATCACACTGAGTCCTCAGCCAGGAAGCAGAGTAAACAGGAAGGAAGTGAAACTGGGCTATGAAGCCCCAGGGCCTGCTGCTAGTTATCCACTTCCTCCAGGGAAGCTCCAACTCTTAACAGTTCCACAGCCTCTCCAAACCACAGCACCAGCTGGGACCAAGTGTTTGAACTTGAGTCTATGTATCCTTGGATGTTTTATGTTCTAGACACTGCCCTCAAGGTCTCTCAGACAGGAGATAAAAGGCAGAGGAAGTGGGGATCCATCTTTCAAAAATAACAGTTTATAAATTATAAGCTTGACTTTGGGAATCAAAAGGGGAAATCAGCTTAGACCCTGTCACAGATCGAAAACCAAGGCAGCAGGGAAGCAGGCTTTCCAGAAAGTATGTGGATAAAATGAAGACATAGTTATAAGCATTCTCTGAACATGGTGCAGAAAAACACAGTGGAGAATAAAAAAAGGGCCCTGGTGATGAGGCCGGTTCAGCTTAACGGGCTGACATTTAATTTAAAAAGAACAGAATGTACTCAGGGCTGGGGAGAGTACAGACAAGGCCTCAGTGCAGAGAGAAGCAAGGAGTCCCACCTGAGAGATGGCTAAAGGACACATGTAGGACATTTGATGACATGTTTCTGAGGACAGCTGATTCAGAGGGGAGGCTGCCTCTGTGAAAAATGGGTCAGAGTGGTTTGCCCAAATGAACGCAGACATGCACCTAGCAGAGAATGTGGGTTTTGTGTGTGAATGTGGCTTAGTTGTGAGCATATTTAGTGACTCATTATGAAGCAAACCATAAGTAGCAATTTCATACCATTATTGAGATAGCCACATGGAAAGTATGGAACATGAAAGGCAGGTCCAGCTGGGTGAGCTCTGGGGAAAGCAGGTGTTCACTATAAAGAAAGTCTCCCAACAAGGGAGCCTGGGAAGGATCTCACAGTGACATGGCCCAGGAACCGCAGGCCCAGCTGAGAGCACAGGCAAGATAGACCAGGATGTCCAAGGTTGTATAAGAAACAGCCCCCAATTCCAAGTCCATCTCAGAGAACAGGAGAATATACTGGAAGGCAAAGGCCAGGCAGATGTGAGAGGGCTTTAAGAGCTCTCTCATGTGACAATGTTTTGCAGTCCATTGGTGGCACTGAAGACTTCTAAAAAGAGATGACAACATTTTATGAAAGTCCTGGGTGAAAAGATATTCCCATCTGCTGAGGACATGGTGGGCCTGGGATGTGGCAGGGTTCAACAGAGAGGGACAGACGGTACAGACCAGGGTGGATGTATTTGTAAAGGTGGGG
>JANHMN010000015.1:5125137-5163247 GCA_030674055.1 Rhabdomys pumilio | reverse complement strand
AGCAAGAAATAAAATCATACTGATCATAAAACGTCCTAGTTCGAACTTTTTATATCTCTGCTTTGCCACAAAATAAACATCTTTATATTGAAAATATTTCTGTTTGATATAACTGAAGCATCCTAACACCAAAGGCGGCTACCAAATATAATGATAAATAACCACAAATCCGGGGAATAATTAAGTACAAAAAAAAAAAAAGTATCCAAGTCTGTGTTCACATCAGCAAAAGGATGGCAATTAAAGTAAACGATCGCTATAATTAGCCACACATAACTGTATTTCAGTGAATGAGCAAACATAATTATTTCTGGGAAACAGAGGTAGCACGCAGATACTGGCACTCCGAAGAAATCATTTCCTAGAAAATAGTGCTATTTCTGCCTCGTCTAGAACTTTAAATTATTTTAAATATTTACTTGCTTCTGGTGCTTTCTTTAGAATGGACATTGACTGTACCCTGGGCATGGGCATGATAAATCCATACCAAAATTGATCCCCAGGGGCGGGAGAGATGGCTCAGTGGTTAAGAACACTTGCTGCTCTTCCAGAGAACCCGAGTTCAGTTCCCAGATTCCACACTGAAAGGCCCACGACTTGTGAATAGGTAGTGTTGACTGAACACTAACTTTGGGGTAGCCCCAAGTTCCCTGGCATAGTTTTGCATCATGCTTTTCAACAGGAGAAAACTAGAAGGTAAAAGGTTAAGTACCTTTGTCGTATATTTGGATATTATTGCATTGGGTTTGGAGTTTGAACCTGGGCAGCATGGCACTGTACTGAAGGGTATGTTGTTCCAGAGGATCCGATGTCATCTTCTGGCCTTCATGGGTACTTTCACACAGGTGGTTTCGCCATCACCACCCCCACCCCGAGATAAAATGAAATAAAATAAAATAGAATAAAATCTTGTTCTCCTTTAGAGGTATCATGGTGATGAACAAGTCACAGGCTGCATATGCGGAAACTACTCAACTCTGTAACACTGAGGATTGGATTTTTCTGGCTGTCTGCCTAGCGCTTACTGCAGGTAGTACTGTTTCTTCAATGGGCATATGCTTAGTGAGACTCCAACACACAGGGCCTGGAACTGCACATTTCAGTAGGTGTGGGAAAATATTGTGGACCAGGAAGTGACGGTGCTTGTGAAAAATTCATCAACTTCTACCGGTCAAATTGCCTTGAGAGATTTGAGTCAACTTTATTAAATCTACCTATGACCATTTTCCAAGTTGTAGCTTTTACATTTTGAGGATTTTTTTTTAACAAAACATAGATTAATTAAATATTTGGCTAGAGAGTTACCTTGCTCCCTCCTTCTCTGATGTATTTGTTGTATGATCTGCAGGACTGTAACCACGGTAAAGTCAAGAATGTGGGAGCTACCTGGAGGCTCAGCTGCTCCCAGAGGCAGGTTCTGTTTCTAGTGAGGGAACTCAGTCTTCTATCTCCTGGGGGCTCCTTATTGGGACTTTTTGGAAGACCCTTAGTAAACCCAAAATAAACCCTGTTTGTTGTATTAACTCTCAAAATTGGGGGAGGGGAGGAGTGACTTCTCAGATAACAATAGATAATGAGACATCTGTTCACTTGTCGGAGCGTGCTAGATTTATTTTAAGCTTTATGGATTATAAATTAAGTGTACAAAGCATCTGTTCTCAGTGCTTGCGTTGACACTGCTAATGTCTGGGTTATATGGGAAGTGTTTGCTGGGCTCTATAACGAATCACCAAGTCAGATCCATGCCTGATGCTTTCACAAGGGCCGGGAAACTAGCAAATGTTTCTATATTTAATCAACCCCCTCTTTCTCTAGAACCTCACAACCTTTCCCACTGAGATGGGTACGTGCCCACATCATTTCGTTGAATCCTGTGTGATTTTCTATAAAGACTACCTGTCCATTGCCAACCTAAACAACTGTCTGATCAAATTCAACATCACCCTGTATGGGCTTGGTTGTGATGTGTGTACTGTTTTCTGTTGGGCAGTCAACTTTCCATTCTGTAGGAATTTCCGCTTTTATCCACTTCCTCTAAGGCACCTGTCTCTCCACTCTGACCTTTTAAGCTCTTATGAGCAATGGCAATTGTCAGTTCTGTGTCTGATTTTCCATCTGAGTTTTGTGCTCATAGGTCTTATAAGTCTTCACTGTGTGCTGTGTCTTGTATCTAAAAAATGGTTTGTGGTAATATTAAGAGGCCGAGTCTTTTATTGTCCTTGGGAAATGATTTGTGTTTTCTCCAGGGCCTTAACGATGTTATAGCCTCAGTCCAGCTTGGGGCTTAGCTAACCCATGGTTCTGGTTCTGGTACCACTGATTCTGTGATGGGTACATCACACTTCCACCTCTTCAGTAACCTTAGTGAATTCTGAACTTAGTCTGCTATCAGAGAAGTAGGCTTTCCCAGTGTCCCTAACGTTTCTGGGAGGAGAACCTAAGACCCAGGCTGCCTTGCTAGACTAGCATGGTTGTCATAATTGCTCTTGACTGTCAACTTGAATGGATGAGGCATCACCTAGGATGGTGTTTCTAGAAAGGTTTAACCGAGGAAGGATGACAAACCCTGATTGTGGGTGGCACCTTGTTCTGGGTTCTTGAACAAAATAAGAAGGAAAAAATAATTAAGCCAGCCAAGCACCAGCAGTCATCTCTCCCTTTCATCCTGGCTGCTGTAACAATGGAACCAGCTACCTCACCTCCCACTACCAATGGCTTCCATGGCATGGTGGGCTATTTCCTCTCCAATGGTGAGCCACCTTAAACCCTTCTCTGCTTAACCAGGCTTTCGTCAGAGCAAAGAAAACAATAAAGAGAACTGTGGCCTCTGGGCCCCAGCTCAGCATCTAACTATCTGTTAGGTCTCTGGCCACCTTTATCAAAGTAAACAGAGATGCCTCGTGAGGCTCTTCTGGACACCTTCAGGAAAGAAGAGCTGGGTTTTCCCATCAGGCACTACTAAATCCATATCAAGGAAAACATCTGTTTTCATGGTCTTGGACATGGCAGTCCAGCCAGTTTCTAAGTGATGGTCACCTAAAGCCTGTCTGTCCTCTGAAGCCCCTCAGTATTACTTCCCTCCACATTCTTAGCTGTGTAAAAACATTTAATTCATCAATGTTGGTTGAACATTCATGTTCTCTCCAGCACAAAAAGCACCTTCTACTGACTGGTTCCTCAGAGCGGCATCCCATCAAACCTCCGAAAGGTCATCAAAAATGGGTGAGTTACTTTCTTTTCTGCCTGAGTGGTATGAAGCGGACAGTGATGCCCAAGGCAGAGCTTTACAGTTTATGTTCTGTCTCCAGGTATTAAGCCTACTTCATTTTGTTTTTATATTTCTAAGAGTTATTTATTTATTTTATGTATATGAGTACACTGTAACTGTCTTCAGACACCCCAGAAGAGGACATCAGATCCCATTACAGATGGTTGTGAGCTACCATGTGGTTGCTGGGAATTGAACTCAGGACCTCTGGAAAGGCAGTCAGTGCTCTTAACCATTGAGCCATCTCTCTAGCCCAAGCCTACTTCATTTTTAACTGTTAAATATACCCTTCCTCCAAAGTACATGTGGCTTGAAACTTTGACCCAGTTGGCTCTTGCATTTAGAGGGGCTCACCATTGGTGACAGGATTTCCATTTTCAGCCGTAACGACACTGGACAGGGAGCTGGAGAGTTGAGTCCCATGGTTATTGGCGTTTCTGTCCTGAATCTCTGATGCCATCTCCGATGAACAGGGTTCATCCCGGCTACTCAGGTTCATGTTAGTTTCAAAACCTAAAATAAATTTTAGAAAGGTTTATTCTCATCTGATAAAATGTACTTCAAGTCTGAGTAAAACTCTGGAAGAGACTAATTGATCAAACATTCATTATGCTTAAAACAAAAGCTCCAAATTCTTAGTGAAATCTGTAGCCTAGATAGCAGTCAGTGGAAGTTGTCACGGTACCCATAAATATAAGCCAGGGAAAGTAACTTGTAATTTGATATTTCCAAGCAACCTAGTCCACGTTTCTGGTTTGTGTCCAAGAGCTGGTTATAGCATTTCCCATGCTGAACAGGTAATGAATTTTTGTGCCCAAACTATTTACATATAGTGTAACAAGCTTATAGTTCTGAAAAAAAAATGCACATTGAACAAGACTGAAAAACTTGTATTGTCTGTTACAATCATGAAAACTAAACTTCAAATGCACTAAAATACATTTTCTGTTATCTTTCTAAAAAGAAAATACTTAGGGGCACATAATGCGTACCTCGCCCAGGGCCTGAGATGCATGAAAACAGAAGCCACTGTCCAGTTCTAAGTGTCAAGGGAGCTTTGAAGGCTGTGTGGTGTCAGTAAAGCACAGTCTGACAAATGCAAGAGCACGGGACAGTGTGTCTCTACACCGACTCCCTGTGACTGCTACATGATGCTTGGGAAGACCAGGAAGGCTGAAAGTCAGGTACTGTCCCTCATCCCTTCACAGTGCCAGTGTGGCCCCATACTGTGCTTCTCTGCACCACTTGACACCTGACTCAGCTTCCCTCTGATGCATCCAGGTGTACCCAGGATGAACTCTTGCTTTCCTAGAATCCCCAGTGCTCCTGTAACTGTCAGGAAATGCTTGAATCTGACTGACTGTGCTGTGAGTGTTTTTCTCTCTTCTCAGTGCTTAGTGGATCCTAACTGTCCTCAAAGTAAGCCTTTCTAAGGTTTGATGCTACCACATTATTTAAAGGGGAATGATAAATATATTATTATAGTATATTATAATATTTGCAATATTATACTTTGCTTATAGCAGAGCTGGGTCCTGTCACCTTGATCCCACTAACTCAGACCCCAAGAAACAGAAGTGCTAGACTTGCTTTATGGGAAGTGAGTTTTGAGTCCTGGGGATGCAGAAACACATAACAGACCTTGAATACACATACTGTGTTGTCATTTTTACTACCCAAAACATGGAAGCTGTTCTTTCCTAAAAATTTTAGAATGGATGACGTTGGGAGAAGAAAGGAGGAGGTTAGGGAGGGAAAGAGAAATAGGAGTAAGAAGGAAGGAAGAAAAATGAGTAAGAAAGAGGAAAGAGGGAAGGAAGAGAGGAAGAAAAGAAGGAGGGAAAGGAGGAAGGAAGAAGAAAGAAGAAAGGAGGAAAGAAGGAAGGAAGAAAATAACTAGGAAAAGAAGGAAGGGTGGGTCAACGTACTTAGTTTCTGAAGCTGTTCTTAGCTTCTATCTTCCTATCTCCCTGCTTAGCATGCTCACTTCTTGTTCCTGGACCCAGTGCTCATGTGTCACTGTGGGTGGAGACTTTTCCACAGTGTTCTGTCAAGACCCATGCTTCAATACAGGCCACATGAGCACCCTGGGCCTGCAGCATGCTCACACCCATCTGTGTGTGGCTCACTACTCTCTAACCAAAACATGGGACAGGTCACCCAGGGCTTCCCATGTAGCCTGTTCTGCTCAGAAAGAAAGACATATGAAGATTTAGAGGTAGAAATTACTGACTGGACAGAATAAAGGCAAAATGATTTCAAGAGCAGAGCCAAAAGCATTATGTATATTGTGAACTAACTTCAAAACACATTGCAAAGCTCCAATAACAAAGCAGTGTGGACCAACACAGAAACAGATCCAGAGACCAAAGGGTCAGAACAAGAGTCCAGAAACAAAGCTCACACCTGCAGCCAGTCGAATGTCTGCATAGTTCCCACTAGGAATGGGATGACTGTTTTAATGATGATGCTGGACAAGTCGGGGACCCCAGACTCCTACTTCTCACCAGTTAAAAGCCAACTCATAAAGCTTTAGCAAATTCTTCCCCTTTGCATGAGATCTGAAACTATGAAATTATTAGAGGAAAAAGTACCGGGGATGCTTTAGGACCTTACTACTGATGGGAGAAGGTATGGCAAGACCCCCAGAGCACAAGAAACACAGCCAAACAGTCAAGTAGGATGACTGCAAACTGATAAACCTGCAAGTAGCAATGGATTCAGAGAAGCGACCAGTGATAGACTGGGAGAAAATCAAAGTCATACATCTGAGAAAGAGTTAAAACACAGAATATACAAGGAACTCCAAAAAAAAAATTTTTGACTGCAAAAATAACTAGACTCAAAACAGACAGTAGACCTGGATACCTGTCACGAGAAGATACAGAATAAGAAGAACATACATGAACAAGAACATATATGAAAACATGCTATGCATTACCAGTCACCATGGAAACACAAATCAAGCCAGTGCCAACTTCACTGAGAAGAATGCATGATGTAAGGAAGACAAAAGATGGGTGCTCACGTGCACACACGGGTCAGAACTCATGTGACCCAACAGCCTGCCCATGGGTAACGGCAAATAAATAAATCAGCCCATCAAAGAGGCACATGAATGTCCATGTTCTCTGGGAATTATTAATGAAAGCCACTCTATGGAATCAACCTAAGTATCTACCAACAGCTGGATGGTTAAAGAAAATGAAGTACAATCCATGAGAGATGCTATCCAGCGATACACAAGTAAACTTCGGCCACTTGTGGCAACGTGGGTAGACTTGATTGTTAGTGTACTAAGCCACGGGCAGATCTCAGTCATTTACAGAATCTAAAGACATCGATCATACGGGCATTGAGAAGAGAGTGACGCTTTCCTAAGGCTGAAGAGCATATGAGTTTAGAGAGAGAAGAGGAGAGGTTGGCCAGTGGGATAATAGTTACAGTTAGGAAAAAGCAGTTCTGATGTGCGGTCACTTAGCAGGGCAACTAGAGATTGTGATAATGTAGTGTACATTGCAAAAAGCTACAAGAACGTTTGACTGTGAAGAAGCACAATATGTTTGAGGAGATGTGTTTAATTGGACTTGAAAATCACAGGATATGGATCCTATTGAAGTATCACTTGGAACCCCGCAAGGACATGCATGTCCTTACCTTTATCAGGTAAGACAAACAATTACAAATTGTCACAGTTTCAAACACCAAGCAGAGGGACTTTTTCTCAAATGCCCCGATGAGCCGCAAGGGGGTCGGTCAGTTCTGTGGTGTGCAGACACAAACACAGACACCAAAATGGTCTTTGTGGAGTCAGTGTCTACAGGGACATTGACACAAGTAGGAAGCCAGGCTGATTTTCTGGTCTGCACTCGTTACAGTGGCCAGTTGTAAAGCTAAAGAAATGGCTGCTCAGTTGACCCAAGTCATTCAGCTCCTGTGTGCCGCTAAAGCAGGTTCAGCTTCAGAGCTGTCTTAAGACACGGGCATCTATCCAGTTACTGTCTGCATGCCTACTATGTACCACACACTCTAGGTGCTAGAGATTGGAAATGAGACCACATAATCTTGTAGGTGGAAGCTCACCTCCTGAAAAGGGTCTGGGTAACCAACCAAAAAGCAAACATATCCACAAACCGACCGAGCACTTGCGGGAGTGCAGCCCGGAGTGAAAAACCTGAGGGGCAGAACAGCCGCTGGGTTAAGCTGTATCTGCACAGCTAAGATCTTCTCAGCTAAGAGAAATAAGCAGAGGGAAGCTGCAGGTACAAAGGTAAACTCTACAACACTTAGTTTAAAGATCTTGCAGCAAAAACGGACTAGCCTTTCCCAGGAACCATGTAGCACTTGTCCAGATGAGCCATGAGCGTAGAAGAAAAGGAGTGATAAGTGTGGACATTGGTGGGGAGAGAGGCCTGCCACTCAGGTCCCAGAAGCAGCCTAGGAAGGAATGGAGGCTTTACAATCAGGGAATGGGAGAGCCCCGGAGGTGCAGGAAAGGTTAAGTGAACACAAGACAACAGAAGAATCTGGCTCCAGCTGATGGTCAAAGAGACAATCTTCCAAGACATGTGGAGCCTTCATACTCAGCTATTGAGGCTAGCATCCCTGGTAGCCTATTTCTGTCATATAGACACATTGGCCCTATAGTCTAAACCTTCATTTTTGTTAAGATTTTAAAGTATCTCCCTGCTTCTACTCTGCAGGTTCAGCTGGAGTGACCCTGAGCTCAAACACTTGTCACGTGGGTTAGATTGCAACCCTTGCATTGCCTGTTGGTTTTGTTTTATCATAGAAAACACAGGTCTACTTTTGGGTAACCATGGACAGAAAGGGGGTCCTGGTGCTCTTTAGTGTGAGAGTGTGAGGCATCAGGATGAAGGGTCAGCAGCACAGCTGTACAGGCACTTCTGCAACAATCCAAGAGTCCGAGAATCATGGTTGCTCTTATCTAGGCCAGGCAGTACACTAATTTTACAGGCATGTCCCACCAGTGAGCACCCATGCAGGCCCAGCTCAGAGCGTTCTACCATGCACCCAGTCCTTGCCCTTTTCCCCTGTTTATGGCCTTTCCTCCTAAGCTCATTTGCCGGTGGAAAGGCTGAGGCAGCTTCTGTCCTTGACCTTTCTGATGTTCCGTGGTGATGAGCCAGGAACCTAGCCTGCAATATGACACTGTAATAGAGGAAATTCCTGACCACAGACTTGCTGTCCTCATCAGGGTGATTGTGTTTTCATCAATACTAACCATGGACGTGTGGCTTATGAGTAACACACGAGTGTCTCAAAAACACCCTTACTCACGCCCAAGGAAGAGAAGGTGTCTAGGCCCTAACTTGTTGATGGTTAGATTCGAGCACTCTGCATATTTCTCCTCACTGCATACGCAGAGGGTTGGTGTAGGCTCTGCACTCCTTGCTCAAGGCATTGTCCTTGCCTTGTACTTCAGCACTGGCAGAATCACAGCAGAAACAAGTTGCTAGTTCTGCGGCATTCATTAGGTTTGTAGAATTCTCCAAGTGTACACAAAGATTCACACTTTGTAGAGAAGCTGAGGACTTACCTGGGGCTATAAGTCCTCAAGCCTGTTCATGCCTCTGTGCTGGAAGGGTGAGAAAAGTACCAAAGGGAAAGGTTGGAGAGTCTTGATGACTAAGCACAAGGAGAGAGAGGAGAGCAAGGAAAGTGCTGTGTCACAGTTAAAGTTTCCCTGAGACATGTCTGGGGCCGAGCCTTGAGTGAGGTGTGTGTGTGTGTGTGTGTGTGTGTGTGTGTGTGTGTGTGTGTGACTCAGCCTATCTTTCTGTCGGGTGCCGGTAACACTTCATGGTTTGAATACCTGTGGTGTTTGAATGCTCACTGCTGAGGGTACAGGTTCAGGAGGAATGAATCATACCAGGATGTGACACAAAATTAAGGGCTTGGCCTTAATGCTTGGCTCTGTATACATTGACTTTTAACCTAGTGCGGGGAGTTCTAGCAAATTCTTCAACATTAACATACAATTCTGTTGTCTTCTACTCGATCTTAAATAATAAAAATAGCATTCTGGGGGAGTGATTTCCCCCGTCTAGGAGGACACTCAGGGGTGTCTGGGGGAGTGACTTCCCTGTCTAGGAGGACACTCAGGAGTGTCTGAATTCTTTTTAGCTGGAGATCACAGCTGGGGGTGCTGAGCTGTGGCTGGCATCTGGTAGGTGGAGGCCAGAGATGCCACAAAAATTCTTCAGGCACCCAGAAAGGTCTGCAGACCACGAGTTACCTGGCCTAGAATGGAGTGTCCCCAGCCCCAAAGTCCTGCTCTGAAATGAGGTCATTTCAGAGGTTTTTCTAGCTGTGTTCATTTGAATTATGATGCAAATGTCTCCCAGCATGGAGAGGATTCTCTAAGACTCTGTTAGCCCCAGATTTTGTCCTTATAATCTTTAACCTCCCTGCATTTTTACCACCAGAGGTCACAGGCTTCAGGGAAGAGTAAAGCTCTGGCCTCATGGCTCTATGAAGAAGGCCTTTCAGGTGACCTCCTCAAGCCAGAAAGCTTCTCCCTAGTCCTCTGGGTCTGGTACATCCCTTCTCTCTAGCTTGCTTGTGTTCTGCCTCCCTCCTCTGGCATAGTGGTATCTTTAATTCAAATATATCTTCCTATATATTTATAGTACCTACATGCCTAGCATGTAGAAGGAACTCAATAAATCATGGCAGAATGAAAGAGAAATATAGGCAGTGTTGTGCATGCTATAATCCCAGCATTCAGGAGGCTGAGGCAGGAGACTCACTGAACGTTTGAGGCCAGCCCTGGCTGCAGAGTGAATATTATGTTTGCTAGGGTTACTTAGCAAACGTTATAATGTCAAGAAAAAAATAAAGAAAAGAAAGAAAAGAAGGAAAGAGAGGGAAGGAGACAAGGAGGCTGATGAACAAATTGACAACAGGCTGCAGAAGCTTAGCTTACCAAGCACAGCCGCACTCCCAAAGTGGTAAACTAACTGTGTTTTCCATAAGAATTTCTAGCTAGCCTCAGTTGAGGGAGCTGGAAGCTGGCAGGTAGGAAAGGACTGAGTGTCGGTGGCAATGGCAGGCCTTTGTGCTCAACATCTGCTTATTTCAAATGACAAGGTAAGGACAATATTCCAGTGCACACTGGATGTTTCCTCTTATTCAGAACACCACAGCTGCCTGCTTTCTACCGAAGCCCAGCATCCTGCAGAAGGAGACGCTGATGGATGCTCGCAGTCAGTGCCTGGCCTGGTTCTGTCGTTTCTGTCATTGTCCCACCAGTAGTCAATTTGCACAGCCTTTAAATATTGAGTATTTTTTAAAATATTGCCTTATGTTACTTTATCATCCCTTACTTCAGGGCACTGGAGTCAGTTTGATGGGAACCGGCATTCTTCTGAGCGTCATGTGACTCTGGAGTTTTGGTGGCTGGGATAGCTAGCTTGTATCTCTGAGCTACAGTGACAGCTCCTAAACACCTTGCAAGGGAATCATTTCTTGGGCTTCTAGAAGGAGCAGGTGGCTCCTCCAGCTCAATGGCCTTCAGGATGGCTTTGGGACTTCTGCTAGTGAGGAGTCTGAGGCTTGCACAAGAGCTCACCAAAATGCTCAGTCTAAGATCCACAGGAGAGCCTGGAGGGTGGGAAAGTACAGGGGACAGCATCCTGGCACCTCTTCGTGGGATGCAGAAAGAATGGGAGGGGCCCGAGAGACAGAACTGATTGCATCAAGAGAAAGAAGCCAGATCTGCTGCAGCTTTGGGGGTGGGTGGGCTCTGCTGTATTTGGTTCATCTCCAGCCTGGCGTCCTCTAGATGCCTTGTGGATGAGCTGAAGAGAGGAGCTTGATAAATATTCACCTGGCAAAAGCTCATGAGCTTGGAGGTGAGGCTATAAATAGAAAAGCTGTAAGGGTTTAGACTGGTGCCCTGCAGAAGGGCTGGGCAGTAAGTGGGGGAGGCCAATGAGCACCCTCAGTAAGGAGGAGGCAATGCTGGAAGACTCTGGATCTGCACTGGGACCTTGGAGGGACTAGCATACACCCAAGGACTGAAGTGAGCAGCTGTCCTCAGAACAGAAGTGTGTATTATAAAGCCCTAGGCAAGGAGAATTTCTCCCAGGAAGGGTGGGTGATTCTTAAGAGTCAGTGTGGAAGATAAGGGCAGTGAGGGACAAGTAAGGTGAACTTGCAGAGATGGAGGAGCAGTCTAGGTCAGGGAAGGACTCTATTTGGCAAGGAGTGGGGTTGGATTAGCCAAGACTCTCAGTTCAGTCAAGGATAACAGGCACCCAACAGGCAGTGGAGTGTTTCTTTAAGAGAAATGATTAAAATATATATATCCTCTGCTAGTTACCTTTTTTACCTGAGACAACCTCGGCTCATGTTTTGGAATCACATGAGCTAAGATCAGGGTTTTAGTAACACTGGAGGGAACCAAACTGGAGCAGTCTACCGGACTTAACGCTGAGAGTGCTATGAGAGGTAGAAAATCCATGAGGACGCGGTTCAGACTCATCTCTTCTGCTGGCTAAGACTCCTGAGCAACACAACAAGAAAATCCCTCTTGGGAAAGGCCACTAGGCCACTCTGGAAAGACACAACACTTGCCCTTTGCCCCTGGGCATTAAGGAAAACTTAAAATACAGAGGGAGGGCCTGGTGCCCCACTCCCTCCCAGACTCTTGCTTTTAGGATGCAGGAATTACAGCTCAGTACTGGCAACACACACACACACACACACACACACACACACACACACACACACACACGGCATATGCTAAGACCTGCACTGACCTGAAATTGGCAGTAAGTTTATATCAGGCTAAGTTTAGCCTGTGTTGCACGGGCCGATCTCCTTTTGACCTCTGACATGGCTAATTCTTCCATCGCTGTGCACAAGAACATCACTCACACATAAGGACTCATGGGGGGCAATCCAGTGGTACAGCGCTTGGCTGACACGAGCATACGCAAGGATGTGTGTTCAGTTCCCACAGGGCAATACACACATGAACTGAAATCCCAATAAATAAAGGTTCTGAGGTGTTAGCTGTGGAGCAGTGGGTCTTTTTATCTATCTATCTATCATCTATCTATCTTCTATCTATCTATCTATCTATCTATCTATCTATCTATCTATCTATCATCTATCTATCTATCATCTATCTATCTATCTATCTATCTATCTATCTATCTATCTATCTATCTATCTAAATAGGCTGGCCTTTGTTTTTCGTAAAGCCCGCTGCAAGCCTCCTCCTTCAGAACCTAGATTTTATTTTGTTTTCTTCTCTCTTTCATGAATCAGCACAAAATTAACCTCAAGGAGACAAAGACTCTTCTAGAATACAGATCTTACTGGGGCCCCCTGCTCTGAGCCTACAGACTTCTCCACCTTCAGGTTCCTGCCCCCCAGGGGGCACACACCTCTGTTTTCTTCAGCCCAGGTTCCTACCAGCCAGCCCTTCTGGTCTCCAGCTGCAGACTATGGACTGTTGCAAGCTTTCTTTTGCCACAGCTGAAGCATTTGCCTCATGGTCTTTCAGAAAGACAGAGCTAGTGGAAAGAGTTCTGTAAATATGGCAGCCCCCTGGAAGCTCTGACTAGGAGATCTCCCACAGGAGAGAGGGGCAGGGCATCTCTGAAGGAGAGGCATGTTTAAGGATGAGAAGGCAGTAGGCAGGCCTGGAGTCTGCTCTGTGCAGCATAACTCTAATCCACCACAAGCACATACAACCATGGCTGAAGTGTGTGGAAGGACATTTCAGCAGAGCTGATGATGAGGATTCAGGAACCCAGCCTCTGTCTGTGTGGCAGCTGGAAGTACCTCTGTGAGAATGTATTGTTTCAAAGACCTCAAAGCATAACCCTGTAGCCCCTGGGAATTATCAGTGTGGACAAAGCTGAATGATTCCCCACTGTGCCAGCTCTAAGAAGTCTAGGGAGGGTAGCTAGTCAATACAAAATGAACTCAATGGTGTTTTGTAGTGGTGTGTGCTGTGATGTGTGTGGTGTGTGTTGTTTGTGTGTGTGTGGTGTGTGTGTAGTGTGTGGTATGTGTGTGTGTATGATGTGTGTATGGTATGGTATGTGTGGTGTGATGTGTGTGGTATGTGCTGTGTGTGTGTGTGTGTGTGTGTGTGTGTGTATGTGGTGTGGTGTGGTGTGTGTAGTGTGTGGTATGTGTGTGTGTGGTGTGTATATGTGTGTGTGTGGTGTGTGTGGTATGGTATGGTATGTGTGATGTGTGATGTGTGTGGTGTGTGGTATGTGTGTGTATGTAGTCTTATAGCTTTTTATTTTGTATATATTGGTTTATGTTTTTGTTTTGTCTGTGTGATATTTTTTTGAGGAGACGGGTCTTAGAGTTTGACGGGTAGGGAGGCCCTGGCAGGACTTGGAAGAGGAAAAAGTAATCAAAATATATTGTATAAAAAGGAAAAAAATCAATAACAACAGAAAAACTGCATTTGTACACACACAGACCCCCCACCCCCACACACACACCAGAGTTGGGCTTTTCAACTCCATTCCCATGATGCTCCCTGCTCTCAGGAAGGGGACTCTTTTAGCTTGCCCACTTCTTGAGCAGCAAGGACAAGGATACCTTCCCAGAGGGTGGGGTGGGTGGAAGAGGAATGTTTGCTTGTCCCCACTCGTAACTCCTGCCACCCACGCTCTGCCAAGCGTGGAGAGATGCATTCCAGGAGAAAACACCAACGGAAGGAGCAGACTGGTCTCTCCAACAACACATGTGACCAGCCGGAACCAGACCCAGAAAACGCGCAGAAAATGCACAATTAAGTCCCGCCAATTTCCTTTTAAATTTAACTAACTATATCTTTTTGTTGATCCAGTTTATTCAAAATCAGCCATAAAGGGGGGAAATCCTTGAACCCAGAACCAGCTGTGAGGAGCCATCACTAACTGTGATCTTCTAGGCTGTAGGGTCTCTCTGACCGAGCTGCTAAACTCTCATCCCTCGGTAGCAGGTGGATTGTGGGTTCATAAGCCCCAGACAGTGCTCAGAGGCAGTATGGTGACTGGCATTCCTTCAGACAAACAGTGTTGCTCACTTGACAGGGAAATCAGGGGAGAGGATAGAGTCTTCAACCTTGCGCTGGAAGACGGTTGCACCTGGTCTAGATGGAAAGCGGGTGATGCAAGTCATTTGTCGGAGTGACACCACCCAGGAAGAACTGGCAACGTGAAAGACATGAAAGAAAACAAACTGGAATGGTGGTGTTGAGGTCTCTCAAATGCCTTGCTAAGAACTCACTGCTAATGTACCCACCAAAGTATGACAAAAGGCACTGGCCAGCTCCAACAGAACAGGCCTGAAACACTGGGCTGCTGCTGCATGGACACAAACAGAGAGATCATAAGCATGGGCTCTGATGCTCAAAGCGTAGGACACCAGGCATGGAGGGACTAGTGTTGAGCCTGGGGTACAGTGGCTGCCACCTGCTCACACTGCACAACTGCTGCTCTGAGGATTTCAGACAATAAATGGAAAATCTCTCTGGGGATTTGCAGGTCAGATTACAGTCTTCCTGGGTTGCTGAGACTATTTTTTTCTGACAGCCCTTGACTGGTGTCTCTGTTGCACCCATGGTTGACAGACAAGCCCTGATGATTCCTTGAGTCTCCAAAGTATGAATTTATGGATCTACGCTCAACCACAGCAGTGATTGCCACAGAGAGGACACCCACCACTCAGAGACGAGTATCAAACAGGAAAGTGACAACTGAATCGTCTGTGGGCTCACATTTAATCCAGAGCTACCAGAAAGGATCACCAAATTGCCAGTTGGTGCTGGGGTTTCCCTTGCCCTGATGCACGTCAGGGAGCCAGCTGTGAAAAAAAAAACTCAAAAGGAGTAATGTACTTCTGAACCTCCCAAACCAGAAATGTTATGAACTCCAGGTTTTCTGAGTGTTGATCTACCCAAAGTAAAAAAATTACATAGCGTGAATCCATGCATAATGTTATAAAGTACCATATAAAACCACCCTCTTCGTAACTGTCCTCTGAGAGGCGCCACCCAGTAGCCAATGGAAACAGATGAAAAGACCTACAGCTGAACATTGGGTGGTGTTCTGGGAGTCTTGTGGAAGAGTTAGGGGAAGGATTGAGGGACCCAAAGAGGACAGGGACGCTACATGAAGACCAACAGAGTCAACTAACCTGGACCCTTGGGGGCTCCCAGAGACTGAATCAGGAACCAAAGTGTGAGTGCAGGCTGGACCGAGGCTCCCCTGCACATATGTAGCACATGAACGGCTGGGTCTTCATACAAGTCTCCCAACAACTGGAGTGAGGGGTGTCACTAACTCTGCCTGCCTGTGAATCCTGTTCTAACTGGGATGCCTGTCCAACCTCAGTGGGAGAGGGAAAGAGTGGTCCTGCAGTAACTTGATGTGCCAGAGTGTGTGGAGGACGATACTTGGGAGGGACTCCCCCTTCTCAGAGGAAAAGAGAAGTGGGGAGTGGGGAGACGTAGCTGTGAGGGGGGAGACTGGGAGGAGAGGGATTGATATTGGGATGTAAGTGAATAAATGAATAAATAAATGAAATAAACACCTTCTTGTTATGTGTATAAGGTGCACATATCATACATGGATTCCAGGTTTACACCGGGTACTATGCCCAAGATATGTCATGAGGCATTTCTGAATTCTCCAGAATTCAGAAACCTGTGTAACCTGTTTTATGTTTGTAAGTAACTGGATTTAGAAAGAAAAAGAAAGCTAGGCTGGCACGGGTGCACACCATTAATCTCAGCACTGGAGGCAGAGGCAGGTGGATCTCTGCGAGTTCAAGGCCACATGGTGAGACCATGTAAACGGCAAGAAAAACGAATTTGTCCGTTCTATGTGGCCTGATGCTGACTTTGAAAAGCAGTATCACAGTCATTACAAATCCTCCCAGGGTGAGTCCCTCTCTGGTCTCCAGTCAGAGGGCAGGGGTCCTCTCTCTGTGTCAACTTTCTCTTTTGCCCCTCCAGGATCTGCCACTCCCGCCCGCTGTAGCAGGATCAAAAGGATGTGTGTGTGACGTGATGAATTGACTAAGTGGGTCTGGATAGCACTTCAAAAGGAAAGGGAAGAGACCACTCTGAGTGGAAAGTTCACTAGCCTGAAGGCCGAGTGGCTTCTGTGAAACACAGATGCCATCCCCGTGAGACACGGGGTGTCTCAGGCATCCCTGTTTACAAGGAAAACCCACTTTCCTCTTGCACCCAGGCGTGGGGAGGTGAGTCAATGGGTAGGTAAAGTGTTGCTGTGCAAGCATGAGGATCCAAGTTCAAATCTGTATCTCCGGCACCCATGTAAACAGCGAGGTATGGCAGTGTGGACTTGCAATCCCAGTGCTCAGAGACAGAGATTCGAAGGAGGCAGGGACTCAGTGGCAAATCTGTTTATCAAGTTGTTGGGTTCCAACATGAGACCATGATGCAAAAAACTATGGTGGTGAGCAATAGAGAAATACCTGGTGTCGACCTCTGGCATACGTGAGCACACACACCACCATACACTAGGGCACAAGTGCATGTAGCACATGCACTCATCCACATTTGTGTGCGTGCACACACATACACACATACGCACACAGAGACAGACACACAGAGGAAGTGGGAAGAGAGAAGAGAGAAGAGAGAGAGAGAGAGAGAGAGAGAGAGAGAGAGAGAGAGAACCAAAAAATTAAATCCATGCTTTTTTGGAACCAAGGAAATCCATACATGTATCTTGAATGAATAAATCAAACTTATCCCTCTTCACGGTTTCTCTGAGTCTATTTAAAATCTTAAGGCAAACAGCAACACTATGTATGATGGCTAGTTTAATTTTTAATTATTATTTTGCCTGAAGTTAACCTGTGACTTTTTTTTTTAAGTCTTAGAAGGGAGCTACGTGTCTTGAGATCATGTCAAAGAATAATTTCATTATCTGTTCGATGAAACGTGTTTTCCAAAGTTGTCACTGAGAGATGTTTTAAATCACAGACATGGAAATATACTCTGATTCCCAGATGAGTTGGATTGGCACGCTTTCTAATGACCACGATTAAGCAGACGGTTTGAAGATTTCCCCACACCATATACAAGCACAAATAAATCTTCATATCCCCTCATATCCTCTCTTACCCCTAAACTAGAGTAATGACTTCAACCTGGGTGAAAGAACAGCAGAGAACCCTCAGCAAGGCAATGAAATTAAGGCTACTAATTGGGGCTTTCTGTTCTGGTGTGGCACATAAGTGACCTGGACAGATCATGTTAGTACTGAGGTCACGTGATGCAGGCAAATGTGGCAAGGAGGCGGGGGTGGGGAAGAACACTGTGCTGGGGGCAGAGACTGAGGTGAAGTCTGTGGATCAGCAACTGTGGGTAACATGTCTCTGAGTACTGGGGGTGATTTATCTATTACAAATCTCAGGAGCTCTATTACCACACACACATAGAGGTAGCTAAATTCTACGGACAAAGCAAATTCTCAACAGAATTGTGGAAGATGCAATTTCCCCCTATAGCATCTGCTATTGGGCATCAGTTACTTCCCCAAGGGACTGTCAGGAGGATCACAGGGCCACTCTCTTTCAGGGGACTTGTGTGTATGTCCTGTGTCCCCCATTAGACCCAGGCTTACGCTGCATGGCAGGAGATAAGGCCTGAGCACTGGCGTTGAGGAGGGGTCACTGAGCCATGCACATGTGAATTTACAAGGACACGCAGCTGGTAAACCCTTCACCCTTAAGTTCCTTCTTGACACAGGTTTTGTGTCAGCAGTGAGATCTGTAATTTACATGGTTCCCAGACCAGCCTGCTTGACAGTGACTTCCACCTATCATCTGGCCAAGTTTTTGTCTCACTCCTTTCTTTGCACATACAGGGGAAATGGTAAAATCAAATGCTGTTTTTGAAACACTCTCATGTGTGGACATTTTTCTGGAGGACTATGGTTGAACCCAGCCATGTTTGGAATATGAAAAGGTTCTTTTGGTTTTTGTTTTGTTTTGTTTTGTTTTTTTGTTTTTATGGGACTTTAGGTAAGGCTTAAGTGTGTAACAGTACAGTTTGTGCTGTGCTGTGTATTAGTGGACTCTGCTGTCTGGCCCCACTCCCTGGCTGGGTATAAGCAGTGTGAAGAGGAAAGAGAATCCTGTTGTCCTGTGGCCTCTTACCATATTCACAAGCTAACAGAATATATGTTATAAACAAGAAAACTGCAGATCTCCCAGAGAAACCGGGATTTCACAGCTAGAGCCCAAGACAATTTGTCACAGTGAAGGGAGGCCAGTGTGGTTTGCTCCAGGAATAAGGATCTGTTCAATTCGATATTGGGTGTGGCCAGCTCTGAGACTATGTGGAATTTTCTAAGTTGCTTGTAGAAATGATTACAGTCAGGCATAGGGAGGTGATTACACTGCTAAGTAATTATAAATCAGTCTTGCCTCCCAGGGCTTTTAGCACAGTGAGTGTTTAGCTTCAGTCCTTATGTAAGTAAAGTGCTTTTTGGTTCTTTTCTGTTTGTGTGTGCATATGAGTGTGTGTGTGTGTGTGTGTGTGTGTGTGTGTGTGTGTTGGCATGAATGTGTGTGTTCATGTTTGCATGTATGTGATCCTGTATCTAGGAGCCCCATGTCGATGCTGGAAATCACCCTTGATTATTCTTCCACTATGTTCACTGTCACAGGGTCTCTCTGTCAAGCCCAGAGCTCAATGGTATGGCTAGTATTGTTAGGCAGTACCTATTTAGCAGGAGATATTTAGAAAACGGCGCTCAGTCCAGCTTGTTCCAGAGCAGCCGCCATGTTCCCACTGTTCCTTGGCTCTGACCAGGGCTCTGGCTAGCTAGATGCACAAGCCCTGGCACCCATGGGACACCAGCATGGGAGATGGCTCTACCAATCCCCCCACACTACATCCACAAAGCTCAGCTGAACCCTAGACAATATCCGCCATCCTCGAGATACCCGGTAGAATGAAGACTCTTAAAGCCTAAAGAGTATCCAGTGGCTTTATATATTTGGAAATGGTCAAATAACAAGAAGCTCACACAATTAGAATTGTCACCCAATACTTAACCTTTTGATAAGTAGCTACCCAGGACTGCTCTTGAGCCGTGCATCCTCCTCCATCGTTGCCAGCCTCCTTTCTCTCTTCCCCTTCCTTGCTTTCCTCTTCCAACTCCTCACTCTGCCTACCTCTCTCTCATACTGACCAATCACCGAGCTCCACTGCATATACAATGTAGCAGTAGCAGGAAATTACCCTGATACAAGGCAGTTTGTTCTTCTTAGTGTTCCCTATCTCTGCCTTCAGAGGCTCAAGGTAGAGCTGGGCTGCCATGCCTGTTAGGAATTTGAGTTACTAGGGTCCTAGCCCCCTGTCTTAATTAGGGTTTCTAGTGTTGTCATGAAAGACCATTGCCAAAAGGCAAGTGGGGGAAGAAAGAATATATTTGGCTTATGCTTCCATATCACTGTTTATCATTGAAGGAAGCCAAGACAGGAACTCACACAGGGCCAGAGCTGGTGCAGAGGCCACGGAGGAGTGCTACTTATTGGCTTGTTCCTCATGGCTTGCTCAGCTTGCTTTCTTATGGAACCCAGGACCTCCAGCCCAGGGTTGGCACTACAGTGAACTGCTCCCCTCCGCCTTTTCCCCTGCTCCCCCCATCAATCACAAAAAAATTCTTTACAGCTGGATCTTATGGAAACATTTTCTCAACTGAGGTTTTGTCTTTTCAGATGACTCTAGCTTGTGTCAAGTTGACATGAAACTAGACAGGACATCTTCACACTTTCCCAGCAAACACTCTAACTGCTAAGCCATTGTTTGTGGTGGCATCCTGTCCTGCACATCATTTCTGACCATTTCCTCACAAAAGGAGTAAAACACCTGGCAGTGTGCTACACATCCACGGTGAAGTGCAATCACTGGGCAGGGGTGTGGTAGGGTAGCTTTTTTTCTCTTGCCTAAGAATTACTGACTGGCTTGCAGAATGGAGCACCAGACTTCTTCTGTGAGCCTTCAGTGGTACTTTAATTTATAATCCAGAGTGGAGGCACACCATACACAATAGGTGCTTTGCTTTAACAGTTGACAGCATAAATTTTTTGTTCTGGTTATGAAAGGCAGCCCATCTCTGAAAACACAGCGTCATTTCCAGAGCTTTAGGTACCAGACTCTTCTGCTGACAGTGCATTCCACGCCTAATGGCTTCTTGGCTGCATCTGGCTCATCTGAAAAACAATGCCCTATTTATGCCAGGTGCATAGCCCTGGTCTGACTGACATGTTAGCTATTGTAAGTTTACAGACAAGATGAGAAGGCAGTTTCCCTAGATAGTCCATACAATTCAAAGCTAAGTGGGTTTTGTTTGTTTGTTTGTTTTGTTTTGTTTTTGTTTTTGTTGTTTTTGTTTTATCACACTGAACTAAATGCTTAACTGTGTAACCTTCTAACCTTCTGCTTGGTTTTGTTCCAAGGTATCACAGAATCGTAAAGTAGCAAGATCAATTGGAAATGCCATCATCAGGAATGTGGTGTCTTTAACATTTTCTCACAAGTGACCTCCATGGGAGCCAAATATGGGTGTGAGGTTAGCTCTTGGTCTAGTCTTGTTTCTCACTTGGCTAACTCTCAGTGATAACATCATCCCAATATCCACAGTCCCATCCATCTTCTTCTAGAATGGTTGGTGTTACAGATATGGGAGCACTGGGGAGATCTTTCTCCTGTCCTGATCAGATAGCTGCTGAAGGTCACTGTCAACCCCCTACATGGTCTTCATGATACTTCCAAGTACATGCTGAGGGCTGGTGCATTGCAGATTTAATTTCTGGGGGTCCTAATTAGATGTCTGACATCTACTTGTGAAATGGCCTCCAATGACCTCATTGCTACCTGGAGTCAATTGTTTTTCATGCAAGATTCTCTGTGGGGATGCCAAGATGGAGCTCCCGTATGCTTTGCTTTTAGTGATAAGAACTCAGCCGCTGTGTTAGTTTTCCTTTCTTTGTTGTGACCAAATACCTGGCGAGAAGCCACTAAAGGTAGGATGGGAAGTTTATGTTGACTTCAAAGTTCAGGGGATATAGTCCATCAGGGTAGAGAAGGCATGGTAGCTGGGTCAGCTCCTGTATGTCAAAGCACAGGGATGCTTTCTTACATCTCTGTCAGTTAGGAAGCTCAGAGAGGGAAAGGCTGACCCTCAGGTTCTTTCTCATTTTATTGAGTCCAGAAACCCAGCCCGTGGGATGGTGCTGCCCACATTCAGGGAGTTTTTTACCTTCAGTCAATCCTCTCTGGAAATGCCTTCATAGGTTCCCCCAGATGCATGCCTCACTGTTGTCCCAGGTGTTCTTTAATCTAGTCAAGTGAGCAATCCAAATTGCCCACCACAGGTCCATGCCATGTCAACCTGACATCCAAACACATCTTTGTCAAGCCATAACAGGCTCCAGTCAGAGTATGGAAGGGGTCCAAGACAAAGGAACACCGGGAGTCAGGCTATCTTGGAATATGGTGGACAACCCTAGCCTCATCTTCTGTGCAGGGTCCAACTGCAGCATGGTGGACATTGGGACAGAGCTGTACAGGGAAGATGTGATGGTTTGTATATGCTTGGCCCAAGGAGTGGCATTGTTAGTAGGTGTGGCCTTGTTAGAGTAGGTGTGTCATTGTAAGTGTGGGCTTTAAGACGCTCATCTGAGCTGCCTGGGAGCAGTATTCTCTAACAGCCCTCAGATGAAGATGTAGAACTCTCAGCTCCTCCTGCACCATGCCTATCTAGATGCCTCCATGTTCTGTCCTTGATGATAATGGACTGAACCTCTGAACCTGTAAGCCAGCCCCAATTAAATGTTGTCCTTATAAGACTTGCCTTGGTCATGGTGTCTGTTCACAGAAGTAAAACCCTAATTAAGGCAGAAGAGGAGTAGCATTCTAGAACATTCTCCCAGCCATGAACCTGCTCCTGGTGTGTCTCGGGAATGCCGACAATAAGGTACAGGTTTTATCTGCTGTTTGCCACATCTGCTCCTGGTAATGCGTTTGTGTTTAACTTCAGGAGGAAACTACTTTCCCAGGCAGGGTCTTTGCATCACTATTTTAGTGTCAATTGTTCTCAGAGACTAAAAATAGCATCATAGGGTTTGGGAGGTATGTTTGACTCCTGACTCTAAGATGTTGGATTTTGTGATTATGGAGAGAATCTCTTAATCCTGAAAGCCTCAGCTTGCTCCTTAGTAGACCGTGAGGTGACAACACCTGCTTCTCTACCTCATGAAGAAGAGGAGTTAGCACCCTGGCCAAGGAGAAACCTGAAGGAAAACCTCAGCAGCTATGCTTATGGACAAATGCTGTCACAGGGCACACAGTGTGTCTGGGTGCTCCTACTATGTGAGAGTCTGCCCACAGGAGCATGGCAGTCACCACCACACTGATTTTCCTCTTGTGGAGCTTTGTACTCGGTTGTGGGAGAGATTCTAACGGCCATGCTAATTTCTAAGGGATAGAGGGAGGGGAGGCATGGAAGCATCAGAGCCTCACCAGGAAGCTGGAAAGTAGCTTCTGGAGAGAAACCTGACATGGCTCTGGGCCTGGGCAGTGAGCACTGTCTTCTGTCCCTTCCTTTCCTTGTATCCAAAGCTACGTTCAGAAAGGATCACGGTTCCTGAGCTTGCACCTCACACCATGGATTTATTTTCTATGGCAATTCTGGGTAAATCCTATGCATCAAGAAAAATCCAGCCACCGCCTCCCTTTCTTCCTTTTTCTTACCTGTCAGGGCTGGCCCAGTCCTTCTGAAAGGCACAGGGACAGCACCTGCTCTGCATCCTGACTGGAAATGTACTCTGGGAGCACATCTGATGCTCTCTGCCATCACCTCTCCCAGGCTATTGCTTGTGTGACAATCAGATGCCATTTTTGAAGTTCCCCCCAAACAAGGTTCATATAAGGAACCCAAGGGGTTCTCTGGATACTTTGAACTCAGCCATGGATCCAGCTCATATTAGATGTTTATTCCTCTAATGCACTGTTTCTCACTGAGGTGGGAATCCTACACAGCCTGGGAGAAGGCAGAGACAACAGGAGGCTTAGTCATTTATTGTTTTGGATTTCCAGTAGCCAGCCCTGTACTTACAGTCTGAGTTAGTTACTGGGTGACTGTAATGGAATTCATTCTGCAAGTCCACACTAGCCTGGCTGTGCAACTTGCTTATACGAATTCTTGGGTATTTGGAGCTGGAAACTATGGTAATTTGTGAGATAAACGTCAAGCTACAACCAGCGTCTAAAGCACAGAAAAAGTCTTTCCAAATATTACATAGGACAAAGAGCTCTGCCCTTTGCATGGGTAAATTTGACTACTGATCAATGTATTAAAAGCCAAAGGGTGTTTTTTAGTATAACTGAGTGAAGTGTGAGTCTTTCAGCCATTGGAGAATTAGAAACACTCAAACTCGCAGTCACCTCTCCCAAGCACAGATACCTTTGCTTGATGCAGAGGAGTCAAGAAGTTAGTGAAAGGAATTCTTCTTGTCAAAGACATACTACAGCAGAGCCTGTGGGCATGGGGATAGCCTCAGGCCTGCTAAGAGAAGAATTATTGCTCATTTCCTCTTGGAACTTTGTTGTAAGTGGCAACCAGCCTTCTCTGAGGATGCCTATCTCATTTCTCCAAAAGACTTCCTGATTTGGACACTGAGGAAAATTTAATGTTAATGCATGATGGTTCCAGAATGCAAGGGAATGATTTCTGCACCAAAGAGGGAAACCTGCGTGAGGGGAGGCTGTGGATGGGTGCAGGCCATGGAGGAGATTCACACAGCAGTGGACTGTGTGCTGCCTACAGCCTTAATAATATTCATGAGCCTTAGCTACCTTTGACCTGCACCCAGGAGCATGCACTCACTCAAGTACATCACCATAGAGGGTGGCATCTGGAGCAGAAGGAGAACAAAGCAGCTGTGGATAAGACAACACAAAATCTGTCCGTGGGCAAGAGGCCGAGAGATGCCTCCTATTGTTTGAGGTCAAGATTTGCATGAGGCAGACTAATTTCTTGTGGAGCTGTCTCATCTGAATGTATCAGAGATTAAGCAACAATAGTGTTGGAATTTATGCTTCAAACACCATCAGTGGAGAGTACACGTTTGCAAACAGGGAGCCTGAGTGAAGTGATGCCAATTCCTGCAAGTAAGTCAGGAAGCAGGTGCATCTTGCTGCTCATTGCTAAGTAGTGTCCGAGCACTTCTTCAACTGTACCTGGCACAGAAGCATCAAACCTTCGTAAAATGTCGACTCAAGATGCTGCTGCTTTGTTTTCCAGCGTAAGACAAGATGGAAATTCTTTCTGAACCTCAGTCTTTCATATTTAGCAATTTTTGGGTGTCATGTTTAGAAATACAAATGTCCTCTGTAGCAGAAGGGTTGTGCATACCACCTATCTATTCCAGGAAGTGTCACCAAAAGTGAAAGGGGGATCTTGTTGGCGTGGTTTTTTGGTGGCATGCAAGTCATGACCACTGCTGTGCTCATGCAATGAACAGTGAACCCCTGCTTCCAGAATCAGCCTTGCTGTGGGTAGTGGGCACCCTTATGGGTGTAGACTGAGTGCAGTGACTGCTCTGTCTGAGGTAAAAACACTTACAAATGTACCCTTCCCCTTGAAGAACATATACATGAGGTAGTTATAAATATTAACAAAGATTTATCCCCGGTATGTACTTCCAGTTCACACAATAGAGGAGAGTGTTGTGGGCAAAAAAACCAAAACACCCCAGACCACAGAGTACTCTCTGTTACCTATTCCCTCAGGTACATCCAAAATCTTTCACAGGCCAACTTTAAAGCCCTTCTAAAACAAACAACATTCAGAAATAAAAACACCATTCCGCAAGATTTCATTTATAAAATACAGACTTCCAAACGCAAACTATTCTTTATCTGGAATGTTTATATAATCGAGTAGAATGTTTAAAATTTATGGTAATTTCCACCTGGATTAAGCGAGCCTTAAATGAAAATGCTGCTAGGCACTGGATCTGGAAAATATTTATAAATTTATGCCTCCATCTACATTTCAGCCTCTATGTGCATCTCGGCTGCTCCACAGAAGGTAGAACTTCCATATAATAAAGATTCAACTCAACTTCTTCATGGAAGACACGCTGTGTAGTTGTATTCTGTTGTAATCATTTCCAAGTACTTGTTTACATCTTGTATGTATAATGAAATGAGTGTTTTGTTCTTGTTTTAATGGAATAACTTGAGAATCAAACTCCTTTTAATTCTGTCTGGCTCCCTCCCCAGACTTCTACCACATGCTGTATTTCATGGACACCCCATCTTCCTTCCTGATCCTTTCCAGTGGACAAACAGTGTGGAGTCTCAAAACAAAACATGCCAAGCCTGACCCACCACTCAGAGCAATAGCGCCTCCTAGCGTCCTGGCCAAGCCTCCTTTACCATTTGGATAGGGCCTCATTTTCAAAGGAAATGAGTAGAACTAATTAACACGGAGATCCTCAGATCATTAGAAGAAAACCGTGTAGTAGTTAGCTGGAGCTTAAGCTCTTACAGGACAAAGGCAAATAATTATCTGGTCAGCTTTCACCTCAATGGCCAAAAGGTCTAATTCTGTTTCTAGAACTTATAGGACTGTTTACCTGTCACCCGAAAAGTATATGTTCAACACTCTTGAGTTTTCCCACCCAAGCTCTGTGACTGTTACTGTCACATGGTAGTGATAAAATACACACTTAACCCCTCCACCCCTGATCTTTTCTCAGGCAGCATCAAGCAAAGACTTGTGGAAAGAGCTGTTCTAGAGAGACTCACTGCCTTGTCAGGTTTTGCCTCCCACAAGCAGAGGAACTCTGGGCAAGCTTATAGTTTCTCTGAGCCTTGGTTTCTCCTCCTGTATTATAGGCATATTTGTAGTAGATACCTCAGAATAGAGAGTGTGGGAGCAGCATGCTGTTAAAATGGTGCTTGAAGCTCCCCCACCCCTCACTGCTGTTAACCTAGCATGGCTAATCTTTTCAGTCAGGTCTATGTGCCTCCCCCATCCCCACCTCTACTCTGTGTTCTGTATTATTAGAATGCACATGATTATTTAGCTCACAAGAGAAATCCAAAGTCTGGAATGGTGACTTGTGCCTGATAAATCCCACCACTCTGGAAGCAGAGGCAGGATTGCCATAAGTTGGACATCAGCTTAGGCTGACTCTGTCTCAAAGACAAACAGGAAGTGAACTATTTTAATGAACAAGGTTACTCACAAAATCCTACATAGAAGTCTCCAGAACAGTCGTGGGATAGAATTATACATCAGAGAACTGACCTTACTTCTGTACACAATTTCTCGCTTACCATTGCATAGCACATCTGTGTTCAAAATACCTGCAACAGGGAATTCACTGACAGTTTAGTGGCCTCCAAGTCACCATGCCAAAAAGCAAAAGAAATGCTGTGAGCTACTCGGCAAAACGTGTATGCCAATCTCCACACTTCATGGCCATTCAGGCATTAATGGAAGCTACCACTGATGCTTGCCAGAAGGGTGAATTAGCCACACACTAGATGACTTTAGGTATAAAAATGTCTTTCAAAATAAAGATTCAAAAGAAGACGATTGAGAACCTGAGCTATGGTTCCCTATGAATAGCAGCCCTGGGATCCTTCAGTAGAAAGTGGATTTACTCTCCTAAGGATGAAACCCTCTAAGCCTTAATAATCATGTAAGCCGCTCCAGTACACGGCAGGGGCATTAAATCTCTCCCTTCCATATCTTACCATAACCCTTTTACATTCTCAGAGATCACCCTGCTCTATCTCATGAGAGCATGTCACACAAGCGTATAAACCCATTTCCCTCACAGGCTAGGGAGAATTCCCTCAAGTGTGTGTTGGGAACTCCTGCATCTGGGTGGGGACAGCTGAGGCTCACATCGATAAGGTATCTGGTATTACAGCAGTGATCATAAATGGTTCAAAGCAGCTTTTCTTTTTTCAGATTAGAATGTATTTTGTGAAAACTCAAAGTAGGGATACAGATATGCTGTAATTTTTCAGTTGTAATGCTGGTTGATATTACCTGGGGGAGGGGAGCAGATTTACAGGCCATGCCTGGAGGCCTCCTGACATCCCTCACCTGCTCTACAGCCTCGAGACTTCTCTTTGCTTTTTTAAAGATTTACTTTATTATTTATCTTTGTGTCTGTGAGCATCTGTGCTTGTAGAGGCTACAAGAGGACTCTAAATGCCTTGGTGCTGGAGCTACAGGTGGCTGTGAGCTTCCTGACACAAGTGCCAGAACAGAACACACATCCCCTGGAAGAGCAACAAGCACCCTTAACTGTTGAGCCATCTCCCCAGGTTGGAAACCTCCTTGAGGTTTCTAAGTGATAAGCTCTCTCTAGACTTATATGGACTTCACTACTTTCTGACAGAAAGGAATCTAGATGAATCTAATCAGTTCTGACCTGTAGAAAGACGTATTTGATGGGACTCTGATAGACTTTTAGTTCTAGCTGCAAGCAGTATTTGTTTTACTTCATCTACTGTTTTCTTTTAGGATCCACTTTGGTCGTTGGGATAAAACATGACTTGTAGAATTACATTCTGTCGCTCCTTACCAGCATACCTTCGTTTACTAATAGCCTATAATTAAGGAGAAATTGTTAGTTAAACAAATAATTAGGCGCACTTAGGCATGGCTGGGGAGTAGCTATTCATCTCCTTGTCAGAGGTCCTAAGCTTTGGCCTCTTTGGTTTTTCATATTGCTTTTCATTTTTTCCTAATTTTATTATTTAAGATCCTGCTTTCATCAAACCAGGGGAGCTAGAATATCCATGTATTACTCCTTGAAGAACAAGCAAGTTGATGGGTGCACAGAGCACCATGCTCTGGGCCACACTCCTGTAATCAGTTCCCATGCTTGCCCCTGAGGCAGATGCCTCCTACCTACAGTGGCTCAGGTACCAGATGCCTTCATCCTCAGTGGGTAGTGTGGGGCTCTGGCTGATATGCTTCTCCTTTGGATATAGAGATATCTCATTTCTTCTCCAAAAGATAGAGCATTGAGAAGATATTTTGCAAAAGAACACACACACACACACACACACACACACACACACACACACACACACAATTTTTCCTCTGTGGCTGTTGGATCTACAAGATCCAAAACAGCACACGGAATAGAGAGGAATGAAGAGGATGTGGTAGGGTCCACATCGGAGACTGTTAGAGCATCCTCATCTCATGAACTAGTGTTGCTGGCTGCATTCCTCGTTTGCAGAACACAGGGTGTTTCTTATTGCTGGCAGCTGCCTCTAGCTGCAGCAACCTAACCCCCAGTTCACTGGAGTGACCAGAGACTGCAGATTCTTTTCAGCTGTGCTGTGACTGAGAAAACAAAAACAGAACCAGCCCTTGCTCTTCTTTGGGTTGCTATGTGAGAAAAGAAAACAACCATCCAGGGCCACACTCAGGTGAGTGGTGTTAGGAACACGGGAGCAACTAAACCAATGACAAGCTCAGATACTATGTGCCAGCATGATACTCACATGGGACAGAAGGATACCGGGGATGGATGGTAAATAGTGCAAAAACACAAATCAGTAACATCAGATCAGCAAAGGATACTATGTTGCACAAATCAGCAATATTGGACCATCAAAGGATACTATGTTACACAAATCAGCAACATCAGACAAGCAAAGGATACTATGTTACACAAATCAGCAACATCAGACAAGCAAAGGATACTATGTTACACAAATCAGCAACATCAGACCAGCAAAGGGAACCATGATCATGCTGTCAGAAAGTGTCATAGGAAAACGTACCAACAAAGCTGAGAAGGTACATTTCAATTTTGCTATAGCTTACAAGCTCAAGCACTAATTTGTCAAGTCATGTCAGGGTGTGCCATTCAGAAGTCACAGAAAGTGTTCCAACCTTGTTACTACTGGTCACTTGATACCAGGTTTTTGATTGCCACTTACTCTGAATGGTCATGCATAGGGGATGTAACTTATGTTATGCACACATATTAAGAATCCACGGGGTTTCTGCTTACCTTCAGCCTCCCTGATCCTCCGTCCCACTGCAGACCTGCGCAGCACACTCCTTCCAGAGTTGAAGAGGCTGGCCAGCTCATCCAGAGGGCTGGACAGCGGCCTGCTGTTGGGTGGGCTGTAAGGGCTCGGTGGGGAGAAGGTAGATGAGGCCTTCCTGAGGTCTGCTCTGGCTGTCCTTCCTGGTGAGTATGGAGCCTTGACAAAGGTGCTGCAGGGACCCAGAACTGGGGCAGAACTGGGCTTTGGCTGTGTTCTGGGTAGGTCAGAATTAGTCAGTGCTTTAGCTGCAGTGATCAAGACAGAATCTGGTGGGAAGGCGAAGTGTGTGGGTGGCCTGCAGGGTGCAGGGGCTGCTCCACAGGGTGCAGGAGGTGGCCCACAGGGTGCAGAAGGTGGCCCACAGGGTGCAGGAGGTGGCCCACAGGGTGCAGGAGGTGGCCCACAAGGTGCAGGAGGTGGCCCACAGGGTGCAGGAGGTGGTCCACAGGGTACAGGAGGTAGCCCACAAGATGCAGGAGGTGGCCCTGGGGGTGGCAGAGGTGTGGCGGGTGGTGAGATCCTGCTGGGCCCATTAAACACAGGAAAGCCAGGAGATGCCAGCTGGTCATTTTCTCCCTTCTGTGCTTTTGAGTATTGTGGTGACAAGGGACTGGAGCCTTCGGACTGCACTGGGTACTTGAGGTTGGTTTCTAAGACTGGCAGTTTCTTCACCTCCAAGGGTGTCAGTGGAGACTCATCAGAAGCTGGGGAACAGGTTACTGGGGTGGGAGGGAAGACTAGGAGTGGTGGCCTGTGGGGAAGCAGATTCGGGAAGGGTGGGGGGATGTCACATGCATCCTTCAAGGGTTGGCAGTTCCCCTCTCCAGCTTCCAAGATGATGGCTTTTCGAGTCTCTAAAAACAGAGGAGGCGAGGCTGGCAGGAAGGTGAGCATCCCTGGACCACAGCCCTCCTCAGGCAAGACATATTTCATCTCCTCATACACAGACTCTCCCTGATCAGGGCTGTCAGTCTCAGATCCACCTGCCCTGGCTGCATTCCCCACCATCTCGATGTACACAGGCTCAGTATCATCGTCATAGTCACTCTGTGGCAATGGCAGGTGCAGAGGCAGCTGTGGTGTGCACTGTGGCACTGAGTCAGGCCTGGCCCACTGTACACCCAGTGTTCCTGGGGGCTGATGCCTGCCCACCTGGCCCATAGTACCAGAAGGCCGGGGTCCCCAGATCTCCTCATAAGAGCCGCTGAGCTTTGTGTGGGGACTTCTCTTTGGCTTCCGAGGGGGGATCTTCTTCATGGTGCTATAATCATCACTGTGGGGTCTGGGCCGTGTCAGAGCTAAGGCAAGAGACAGAGATACAAGAGTCAGTAGCCAGTGTGTCCCAGGGAAGCCAGACCTATATGGAGTTGAGTGACCCTGCCCTGGATCACCTTGATTGCCACAGCCAGCCCTTATGTCCTTTGAGCAGAAGAGACTCCTGGCTTATGTTCCTTCCACCTTTTAGGAGTATATAGGAAGACCTAGATGCCTGAGACCACTAAGGGAAACTGTCTTTAGGTCTTGGTGCTGAAGACACAGGCTATATGCACAGGGGAAGATGGCCCACAGAAAAGGAACTATAACAGATACATCAGAATGAGGCACCTACTCTCCAGGGTGACAGGGCCTGGCGGGTTTGGGATGTTTGCAAATGAGCATGGGTTTAGAGTATAACCGTGCAGCATAACTGGCCCATCCTCAGCCTCTGTGTGGACACACATGGCACGGGAAAGCCATTTCTTCAGAGGCAGAGGGTGTGTTTCGCTCTGTTCCAACCTGTGCTCACACCAGAATAGAAATGGCAAAAAGTATGATTGATTCTCTACCTTCATGGCCATCTTTGTGTGTTACAAGACCTCCCACGAACAGACAGCTACTATAAGCAGGAAATGCTAACTTCTCAGTTCCCTAATGTGTATGTATCATGCCAACTCCCCAAGAGGGCTGACCCACAGCCGCTCCTGAGATTACTCCAGACTGCCTAGGAAGGCAGTTGGATCAACACCACCGCAGAGCAGTTTCACAGACACCTGCAGCAGCAGAGCTACAGTGGGAGACACTTCTCCAGTTGGCTTCCAAGTGGGAGAGCCTCTGGCTGCCTCAGAGACAGATGCTGACAGGGCGGCAGCGGTGAGGGCATCCTGCCTTCTGAGGCTGGGGCATGGCAGCATAGGCTCTGCTTGCTTCCTACTGTAGTAGGAGCCACTCTGAGTGAACCCAAAGTTCACCTGAGCAGTGTGGACTCTTCACAGCAGCCCCTCCATGGGAAGTGTGAAGAGGCCTCAGGGAGGGAAAGACACACCGTGTGGAGAGGAAGATGCCCCAAAGAGGGAGAAGGCTTGTGGAGGTGAGGGAGAAGATCCAAAGACTTTCCTGTCAGTTCCAGAAATGTATGAGCCATGCCTTTAAGGGCCTGAGCTTCAAAGACAGCCATGATCACACTGTACAGAGAACTGCTTAGTGTGACCAGTCAGACTGTAGACCCAACACTGCCAGCATTTTTGGATCCAAAGTCACTGCCTTCTGGGGAGTTTGTTATATAACCCCAGATACACAGTGCAGATATAGGAACGTGTGGCTCTGATGGTGACAGTGGCCTCACTCTAAGAAGTCAGTGTTGAAGTGACCCTTAACCGAAACCTGAGGGTCCTGAGGAAGCTCTGGGAGGAGCCAGGGCAGATACGGGGTGGAAGCTAGAGGAAGCCATACAGAGCTGAGCGGGACTTCAGGCTGTAGTCAGAGGGCAAGGGGAAAACATCTAGGGGCCTGCCTAAGGCTTTGTTATGGCAGGGGGACACAGCTGCTTCTAGAGTCCTTCCGATGTGACAATGAAGAGATGGGACAAGGAACTTATTACCATAAAAGAGCAGGGCTTTATTGATCTACAAACCCACCGGTGCTTCTTGGTATACTCTGACATGGAGAAAGGACCTGGAGCTCCATGACACATGCTCTGAAGTTGGAGACCAGCACTTGCCAATGACACCCTCCATTAAGACTTCAGAGAGACCTGTCGTGTTCCTCATTGATCTCTCCAAAGAAGCTCTAAAGAAACAAGGCTACGGGCCTAAGCGTTGCCTCAGACAGTGAAGAAAACCAACGCAGGAGAATTGTGGGTATGATTGCTGACTAATGAGATGTGTTAGGAATTGTTTCACAAGCTGCTCACACAACTTTTAAAGGGACTTTGTCCATGTGCCCTGAAAAATGGTAGCAGTCGTGCCTGAAGAAGAGACTCTGGCCCCTAGAATTTCATGTGCAGGGAACAGGCTGAGAGAACACCAGCCCTAAGGCTACATCACTGTCAAGATGAAGACTTGTAGTTCACAGGGAGCACCCAAGATCCCAGATCATCAACCTCAGAGCCCAGGGAGAATTTAAAATCCCAGAGCAGGAACCTCAGAGACTAGGAAGCACCTAAAACCCCAGCACATCAACCTCAGAATGAGGAGGATGATGGCCAGGGATGGGGCTCCATTCCCATAGAGGTCCTTACAACACTAGTCAACTGTTGTTGTAAATAGCATGTACAGACCCTGAGTGTCACCTCATGTCCCCTTTTAGGCAGGAGCAGGTCTGTCTAGCAGACATGGACTGTCGTTTTATATCACAAGTCTAATGAACCTTACCCAAGTGAACACAAGGAGAAAACCATAGCCTTGACGGAGTCAGGAATTCTCACTGTTTAAGAACCTTCAGCCCTAATCTCAAGCATTGGGGGATGCAGGAAGGAGGCTTTGCGAGCCTCGGGAGGTGACCCTACTGTCACCTAGGTGACTCTATGAGTAGAGAATGAATTGCTTATTTCAAAGTGAAATGAAGCCTAGTGGATTTTCCAAAACATTTGCCACAGATTTATTTTCATCCTTATCAAGCAATTGAATGTGCGTCTCCTTTTCCAAACCTGTACAGGATGCTGAAACTGTCCTGGCGGATAGGTGAGGCAGAAGCAATTCTTCCTGCCTCCTGGGGGTGGCACATAAAAGGTGGTTCTTATCCATCTGCCCATCCTCTCCTATGGTGACTGCTTTGGAACAGGGTCTTTCCGCGTTAACCCTAAAAGTCTCCATGCCATCAAAGAAAAAGCAGAGGCCAGCTAGAGATACAGAAACCCTTGGATGTCGAGGCATCACATGACTAAGGGACCAGACCTGGTGACCTGATTCTAGACCATTGTAGCTGATCATCTGGGATCTTGAGTGGGAGCCACCAGACAATCCACATCTCCTGAGACCCAGAGCCTGAGAGACAGAGCAACAGCCATCATCTTATTTAAATACTGTTTGGGTGGGTTGCTAAGCAACACTAGAAAATGAATGTAGCTCCCCTTCAGGCTTGCTTCAGAGGTAAAGTCTTTTATATTCAGTGATGGGGAGCCTATTAGATGAGGCAGCCAAGAAACTAGGTTCTGGAGTCTCCCTGGTGGGGCAAAGCTGGGTGTCTGAATGACAAGGGCAAGTCACATGCACTGCTTCCTGACTCAGTTTCCCCATCTGAACAGGGCCATGATGATTTGCCACAGGGTGTTGTTAGTATGGGAAATACTGAGAATAAGGCCCCTTATGTCAGTAATTATCCCTCCCCATTTCTTTCAACTACCATGAAAGATAGTCATGGGAGCTAGACAGTGTTCCTCAGAGTATGGCTGGTGCTCCAGTGGGTGGAGCTTCAGCAGGTGCCTTGCCTGGAGTAAGGCAGTGGTTCTGCAGGGAGCACAGCTTCCTGCTGAGCCCTCTGAATATTAATTTGGAGTCTCTGTGGGCCAGGACTAGGCCCATAAGCTAAAATTAGGGTAGCCATAGTTAGAGCACTGGAGCCTAATTTGGTCTTGTGGCTATTTCCGGGTGTTTTGCGTTTGCTCAGCTTATTTGCAAGTACGGATGTAGGGACAATTAAAATTTACTTATTTCAAGAGTTTTCCTTTTTTTTAGTTTCTAAGTTTACGCATAAAATAGTCACAAGTACTCAACATTGCCAATGAAACAAAGGCCCAGAACAACCCTGGTCACGGGGTGGAACACTGGGGCAAGTTTGGGTGTCTAATGGGACTCAGAGGAACCCAGGTTGCATTTCCAGTCTCAGAAGCTTGGAGACTCTACTCCCACCTGAGCTATCCTGAAGTCACAGTCAACATGTCCCAAGCTCTGGGAGGAGAGACATGTCTCCAAGCACGAGATACTTCCCTCTGGGGTTCTGTGTTTAGATACATTAGTGGCATCTAAGGTGTCATCCATATCAGCACAACCTGGTCCTATTAATCCCCCCAAATAAGACATGGTCCATGCAAGAATTTAAAGACAGTAAGAGGAAGACCAGAGACTGTGAGGACGAGTTTAAGAGCTCCCGGTTTCTAATTCTCCCCGTGTGGGTCTGCTTAGGCCCAGCGCCTCTTGTGTTCTTGTTATAGTTTGTTTGTCTTTGTCTCCAACACAGGGCATGGACCCATTCTGCATTCATAATTTTTCACTATTTTCCTTTTCTTCATATCTCTGTGACTTCTGGTCCCTTGGGGTTAGAACAGTGTCACAAGTATACTCATGAACTTGTAGACCTTGGATTGGGTCCTGCGCAGGGAGTTGACAGAGCCTGCTAGGTGCAAACAAAAATGGGGCTTGACTGTACCCACACTGTGGTGTCCAATCTCAATTATATTTGGGGGATCTTGGCCTCCTTTGAGTGTCCAGGCATCACCTCCCCATCCCACTCCCCTCAGAGTGTTAGATGCTGTCTCATTGCCCACATTGTTTAATAAACATCTCTTCTTATTCCCTTCACCCTCTGAGAGCCCCTTTCAGATCTGGAGCCCAGACCCTCCATTGGTGGCATTGGCAACTCGCTGTGCCACCCCATGTGCTACCGCTCTGACTCTCCTCCCCCTGTGCCACCGCTCAGACCCCTCTCCCCCATCTCAGGTGTTGAGATGACTGGAAGCTGATTCTCACAGGCCCACTGGAAGAGCAAGCCAACTTCCTGCCAGGCTGTGTTCTAAGTCACTGCACCCGGGGACATTGGCTGCAGACCCTCGACATGGCCCTCTGGCCTCCAGTGCTCTCCTCTGTGCAGGCCTCTTGTGTCTCACACCAGACCCTTAACCCTGAGCATGCATGAGGACACATGAGCATCTCCCACACCACCTCCTAAAAGTTTTGGAAATACAACTGGTGCATTAAAACAGTGGCCTTAATTTTGAGCCAAAATTTCTGTAAAATTTTTTCTTATTCTTTCTTTTTTTAAAGATGTATTTATTTTATGTATTTGAGTATACTGTCACTGTCTTCAGTCGCACCAGAAGGAGGAATCGGATTCCGTTACAAATAGTTATGAGCCACCATGTGGTTGCTGGGAATTGAATTCAGGACCTCTGGAAGAGCAGTCAGTGCTCTTAACCACTGAGCCATCTCTCCAGCCCTCTTATTCTTTCTAAGAAATTAAAAGATTAATTTTTATTTATATGTGTGAGTGTTTGCCTGCATGTATGTAGGCATGCCACATGCATGTCTGGTGCCCACAGGTCAGAGGATTTCAGATCTCCTGGAACTGGATGGAGTTGCAGATGACTGTGGATAACAATGTGCATGCTGGGAACCAAATTTGGGTCCTTGGGAGAACAGCCAGTGCTCTTAACTGTCAAGATATCTCTCCAGCCCTCTCTTTGTTTCTTTCGTTCTCTCAGCACCATTATATTCTATTTTATTATTATTATTTAGTTTTTTTATCCAACCTAAATCTCCCCTTCCTCCTGTCCTCCCAGTTGCTCTGCCATACCTCCTCTCTGACCTTTCTCATCCACACACTCCTCCTCTATTCAGAAAGGGCAGGCCTCCTGTGGAGATCAACCAATCATATCAAGTCGCAGTAAGATCTTAAGGAGTGTGACTGACTCTGAGGGATCTTGGATGCCGCCACTGCTTTAGGTGCCTGTCAGGGGTTAGAATCCCGGATCTTTCTTTGAATTGAGATTGTCGTTTTGCTATATTTCTGTTTCATTGAATCACTTAACCACTGAGACCACTCAGCTCCATGTCACACCATCAGACACTATGTATGCTCCGGTGAGATCTACTCAGCCCTTTGCTAGAATTTTCTCGAACTTACACAGTGACTCCGCCGCCAACTCTCTTTCCACAGCAATGGTCTGAGGTTAAAATCATCACGTGTTGACTTGTTTCTGACCTGCCCTTCCCCATGAGTAGGGTCTCTGCATTCCCATGAAGGACACACGCATTTAGGTACATGGTGGTCACCACACACTGTGTGACCCATCCATGAATCTTATCTGTAACCCATTTGGGAATGTTCTGTTCAGAAGAACTTGCTTTCTTTTTCCAGCCATCGGTGAGCACTCACGGTACATGGATTTTTGAGAGTGGATGGAGAGTAGTCGCCATTTCCCCTTTCTGCATACTGTTTCTTGACCCCTCAGAGCAGAGCCCCTTGCTGTCTGGTCTGAAAGTTACACAAACTGAATTTTAAGTCCCTGTTCCTCAGCATCTGTCATTTCACCAGCCATGTTAAAACAAAAACAAAACAAAACAAAAAAAGTGGGCTTAAATTTTAATTAGGTCACGATCGGGAAAGCCTGGTGAATATTTTTACCTTTTTAGTTAATTAGTGAATATCTATATGGAGTAGCAACCGACTTCTAGAACTGCCTTGGCGTTGTGGCTGTTCATTCAACGCAGAGGTGGGACCCAGAGTGAAGGAACTGACCTGTAAGTAGCTTTCCCCTAAGAGGCTTACGGATTTGAATATTATTTATATTTAATGATTAAAAAGCTGCCGGAAAGCCAACAATTGGATTTATTTCTATTAAAAAGTATATTAGGGCCACAATGGTGCCAAGGGCACTCCCAGACGGGAACCCAGCACGTGAGCATTGAGAACAGCATTCACTAGTCCCGCCCCCCACCCTCCATTGGCTAACCTTCACTGGCTGCATCCTTGGCGGCTGAAAGGCAGGCGCTCACAGCTTCATAGGAGGCACTCAGCCGGGTGTTTGGGTCCCTCTTTGGCTTGGGTGGAGGCTGTTTCCGTGGTGACGGGAGGCCAGTGCTGTCATCCATGCTGAACACAGAGTGCAGTGACGGGGACCGGGTGGAAGGTCCAGCGAGAGCCTGGGCCAGGTTGTCCACTGCCATGGGCACCGGCACGGAGTTGGAGTGGACATGCGGGTATCCTCCTTGGTCTTCGGCTCTTGAGGAAAAACAAAACACAAACAGCCACAGAGCACAGAGGCCCAGGTGTGTCATTCAGGTGACAGTGATGAGCCCTTTCCCTTGACACAAAGAATTTCTTTCTAGCTGGCCTTGCTGGGAAATCTGCATTTGGTTCTTAGCAACTTGCTCATCCAGGGATTGCTGCTCAGACCTGCCTGGCCCCTGCTCGAGCACTGGGATGTCTATCATGGTTCCTTTCAGGATTCCCCCAGCAATGCTCCAGCTACTTAAAGGGCTTCACGCTTTTCCCATCAGCCATCCCCAGAATGGATTTTTCACAGTCTGATTCTTAAGCAAATGAAAAAGGCAGAATTTCAATCTGAATGATAATTTCTGGGAAACCCAACTTAATAGAGAGTTAGTGTTGCAGCCAGTGTGCAGAGCTCATCACCAGTCCCTTGTCAGGAAGACGGCGCGCTCCACAAGGGAAATTCACAGTTTGGCATCTCTCTCTCTCTCTCTCTCTCTCTCTCTCTCTCTCTCTCTCTCTCT
>JANHMN010000015.1:5080742-5125127 GCA_030674055.1 Rhabdomys pumilio | reverse complement strand
TCTCTCTCTCTCTCTCTCTCTCTCTCTCTCTCTCTCTCTCTCTCTCTTTCCCTCCCTCCCTCCCCCTCTATCTCCCTCCCTCCTCCCTCTACCTCCTTCCCTCCCCCACTCTCTCTCCATCTAATCTCACTAGCAATTACTAATTATGTATGGAATTATGATTCTTCCTCTGACTCTGCACAGTTGCCTGGTGCAGAGCGAAGTTCTGGTATCAACAAATAGCAGGCAAATGTTTCTTCACTTAATTTTATATCAGGCAAATAAAGTACATGATCAAATGGAAGAATTGGAATGGCTGTTTAGTTCCAGTAGGGAAAATGATAAATGTGATTTGGGAAGCAACCGAGAATGAGTAGTTATCTTGCTTTCACATTTTTTTTTTTTGTTTGTTTTCTGCCTTCACGTGTGGGGGTAATCGTGTGAGACACTGGTGAGTTCCCTTCACCAAGGGTTTCTTCTCATCTGTTTCATAATTATATCTCTGTGTGTCAGAGCATCAACAGAGCTGGAAACCAGCAGCATGCGAGCTGGCTGCCCATGTAGAAAATGAAGTCACCGAGGAGGAAGCAAGGCCTCTCAGTGAATGATTTGTTTCCTCTGTAATGTTTAATTACAGTTTTCTGTACAAAAGAATGCTTTTCCAGTATTTAATCACTAAGATATTGGAAGCTAATTAGCAAAGACACACAGCCATATCCACTTTAACAACAGCAACAAAATCATTTCACACAGGCAGTGATGGCAAGGGAGAGTCATTTTCAGAGAGAAACAGGAGATTCCCAAGGTCTTTAGCAAAAATTGACAGTCATGAAGGCCTGTGCAAGGAACCTGGTTCTGTCCTCCCTGAGTGTGCGCCTCATACACAGGGGTTCCGGTTTATTCAGCACTTTTATGTTTTCAAAGTGCTGTCTGAATTATTTGGACAGGTTTCCAGAAAATTTTATTAGCTAGCCTTATATGTCTTGCACTTGCACAAGCATGTTAACCATCTTGCTAGCTGATTCTGCTATCCCAGAGCTTTGTGTGATGTAAGTAAGACCAACAAGGCTAATGAAACAAAGTTACTTTTATCTGACTAAACTTACACGTGGAGATTGTTTTTCATGAAGGGACCTCCCAGGAAAAGCAACTCTGAGATTACTGGAGTATCTGGGCTAACACATCATGCAGGCCTGTTCTCCAGTCATTCTTGATTCAATTGTGCTTTGTGTTAAGGGCTATCAAAAGCTCCTGACTCCCAGGACCCCTCTTGAAGGTAATTAATGTTGTAGCTGGATCTTACCTCTTGGTTCCTTCCTCTTGTCTGTTCCTGTGGTAGGCAGCATGGACCTCCTTCCGGAGCCTATCATGTTCCCGGGCAATGTCAGAAGCGTTCTGAATGACCAGGGCATCATAGGTTTTCAGTGCCATGTCCTCTGTACTCTGTAAGAAGCTCTTGATGGATGTAACCTCTTGCTGCTTGATGCTCATTCTCTGAAGTAAGTGCTGGCGTGCCAGAAACCCTCTTATAACTTCATAAAAGAACACAGCCCTAGGTCAGTGGGCAGATCTAAAGGGAAAAACCCAGACACACACAGACATACAGACACAGACACAAACAGACACACAGAGATACAGACACAGACATACAAACATGGACACACAGACACACAGACACAGACACAGACACAGAGGTAGAGACACAGACATACAGACACACATACACACAGATAGACACAGACATACACAAAGTGACATTACAGACACACAGACACACACACAAATATAGATACAGACATACACACAGAGACAGACAAAGATACAGACTCAGATACACAGAAACAGATACACACATATACACAGATATATACACAGACACACACACCAAATACATACAAAGACATATAGACACAGACACACACATACACAGACATACAGACACAGACATTCACACACACACACACACACACACACACACACACACACACACACACAAGCACTGCAACCAAGAATTAACACATTCAACCCAGAATAAGAATTTGCTAACTAACACATCCCAATCTTTCTTTCAATGTGAAGTGTCTCACACTGTCTCTGATGCTTGGATACTTGGTCTCCAGCTGGAGGTTCCATTTGAAAGGGTGAGGAACCTTTAGGAGGCAAAACATGGCTGAAGGCAGTGAACCACTGTGATTGTGCATTGAGACTTCATAGGCCACCCCTGCTTCCTGTTCACTCTCTGCCTCATGCTCTCCACTAAGATAGACTAGATCCCTGAGGAACTGTGAGCCCAAACAAACCCATAAGTTATTCTGGGTGGGGGTATTTTATCACAGCAAAGAGGATATCACTAAGACAGCATGATGGACAGCCCTGTCTCTGAAAGAGGTTTCTTATTCAAAATTCTTTTGTTGTCTTTTTGTAACACAAGCTGACAAGGATAGCCTGGATCAAATGAATGAGAAAGACCTTGGGTGTGGCTTCCCCAGAATCTTTTTGGGGTGCACTAATAGCCTTTCATGAGTCCTGGTCATTCCAGAAACACTCAAGGCTCCCTGAACTAGTTTCTTAAATACTTGCTCATAATGTTCCTAGGGTTTCTATATGATTTTTTAGAGGTTGACACTACTTTGAGAGCTACAGAGGTTTTACAGAAACAGGAAATGTACACTTCCTATTTCTCAGGATTGCTGGTCTAGAAAAATGCATAAAATCTAAGGAAAAATTAACTGAAAATTCAGTGAAACCAATAATTGATCAGTAGGGATTTTTTTTTTTTGAAGAGAGAAAATCCAGAAGGCAGGATCTAAAGGCACTCTGCCATCTCAGATACTCAGTTATGCCATTTAATGTGGAAACAATGTAACAAAGAAAGATCTCTGTGTGTTGGTCTCAATGTTAATGGAGTTCTTTTCTGTTTCCAGTAAAGACAAGCAAGGAACGGCAGGGCAGAGCGTGGGCTCCCATCTCTCTGTGCCTGTGAGGCAGCTCCATCCCCCAAGCCTGTGGTCCTCTAGCTGTGATTTGTGGCCCTCTAGAGGGGGACAGATCAGCAACAGGGGAAGTCACATGGAAGGATATTGCAATCAATATGAAAGGGCTTGCTAACAATTAGCGCGGGGTGGAAATGGAGCAGGCTCCCTTCTGAGAAAGGGAACTGGCCTTCATCACTGATGTGGGCAAGGCAGGTGTAAGGGCCAGTCCCTGCAGATGCTGGGGTCAGGCACAGACTGCTGACATCTGACACTGGCCTTTCAGCCTCCAAGGAGATACCACCCCTTCAGGCTTCAAATACCTCAGATTAGAGGAAACTAAAGAGTAAAAAGACAGGCAATGTCAGAAGGAAATCACTGTGTGACACTCCCCCATGCCTGAAGGAAACACATATGTGGGCCGTCTAGGAGGTGCTGTAAAGTTAGACACAACTTTCTCCATTTGGGGCTTTAATTGGCCCTTTAAACCCAGATGAAGATATTAACTGGAAAGTTACTCTGAAATACAATTGTATCAACATCCCTACAAGACAGCTGTGCTGAATTAGTCTATAAACAACAAAAATATAACTGTAAAAGCTAGGTCAGACTTCCGGGAGCATAAAGTGCAGAATAAGATGACGCTCCAGGCATGCAGTGTTTAAGCTCAAGGGGGATGGAGACCTTGTCTATGCTTTGGACTGGCTTCTGTTCTTCTTGCATTGAACAAAAAGTTACTGGCCTTGAGAAGGCAAAGGTGGGAACACAGTCAAATGGGTTAAGCTCTTGAAATGCAGGCAGATTATCATGGAGAGCAAACGCCAGGTTTCCTAGGATGCCATCTTGCTCATCCATGAAGCCTGTTGCCCCATTGGCAGATGACACCATCTTCCCATCCTCTTCAATTGGCCGCCTTCTAGAACTAAGTCACATGGGTTGCTGGAAACTATCATTCTCAACAAAAATTCACAAAAAGAAAAAAGAAAAAGAAAAAGAAAAAAAGAAGAAGAAAAAGAAAAAAAGTTAAGCCTTGTGGAAATGGGCCACACATTTCTTTGTCCACAGTTTGAAGCCTGCCTCTGCCTCTGTCACCAGGCCATGGCTGGAAATGGGCCACAGATTTCTTTGTCCACAGTTTGAAGCCTGTCTCTGCCACGGGGCCACGGCTGCTTCATTTACAGTTTGAGTTTAAATTTCACTTTTCTTTAAATTTAAAATTCTCTCTTCTCCAAATATTTACTAACAACAACCAAAAAATGAGATTAAAAGGTGGAAATTCATCTAGATTACATAAATTTTGACTGAATTATTAAATTCTGAGAGATGAGAAAATAAAAACCAGTAAGCAATGTTCACATTCAAAGGCCTATGGTTTCTAAAGTGGTGTGTGTGTGTGTGTGTGTGTGTGTGTGTCCATTATTTCATTTATTCAAATGAAACTATGGTTTTTATCTCAATGCCGTTTTCAAGGCTGCTCCTTATTCTTATCTTCAGAAAGGTGGGGGGCCGAGTTCAGCTCATCCCTGCTCCAGGTTGGTTACCGGAGCAATTCAGTCTCTGAGGCTAACTAGAAAAAAAAAATTCCAAGTTGGTGCCACGTAGAAGAGGGTCCCAGATTCCTCTAATTATATTTAAGGACATTTCTCAGGAACACTGGGGTGCCTGCTCTATTCACACATAACATTGTGTTAAACGGGCTCTTCCTGACCCAGATTCAGCTGTGGCTGAGAGCCAAGTTTGGATTCAGTCAGTGCGAGCTGGTGCTGAGACTGCATTTCCAACCAGCCTCCAGGTGAGGCAGGGGTGCAGGTGCCACCTGGAGTCGGGCAGGGTGAGATTTCAAGTAGTCCCAGCCAACATTTCTTGGGCATCAATGCTGGGTGAATTCACAGGGGTCCATTTGTCATATGTCAGAGAGAGGGGGGACTCAGAACCATGAGCTGGGTAACTGCATCCTCAGCCAAGGCTCCTCCAACCCTAGGCTGGAGAGAGTGATGTCAGAGGTTAGTTTGGAGAGCTTGCCTCGAGTCTGCTGAAATTGAGTGGGCACAGCAGTCTGCAGGGCCCCAAGGCCACAGCTGTGACCAGTAGGGCATGCAGTACTTATAGAGATGCCTGTCAGTCTTTCTCCAGGGCACAGTAGTTTTTAAGGAAGAGATGTCTGCTGGGAGAAGGCTGAGGGTGACCAGCGCCTGTGAATCACTGACAAGATGCTGGCCATAGAACTGTTGTGATGAGATCAGAGAAATGCATCAGGATTGTTTACATTTTGTCTAAGTTCTGCTCTACAGTTACCTGGCAACAGATAGGTACGCCTGACTTATTATAAAAGGGGCTGCTTGCCCCCTCCTCGCTTTCTTGCTCTTGCTTTCTTGCTCCTGCTCTGTCCCCTTACCCCTTCCCTCCTCCCCACTCCTTTCCTCCTCTCTCCACGTGCTCATGGCTGGCCTTTCTCTCTCTCTCTCTCTCTCTCTCTCTCTCTCTCTGCTACCTCTTAACTCCCCTCCCCAAGCCCTGAATATACTTTATTCTCTACTATACTGCTGTGTGGCTGCTCCCTCAGGGGGAAGAGATGCCTCAGCATGGGCCCACAGAGGCAGGCCCCTCCCCACACCTCACCACACCTCCACCAAACATATCCCCTCACTCTTTATCTTTTTATAAACACATCAAGAATGTGTAAAGAATACTTTGAATCTGTCCCAGCCAGGAATACCAGTGCTGGACCACAATATGCCTGCTATAGTTCTGGCTTCACTCCTCCTTCTCCTCTTCCACCTCTACTTCTTCCTTCTCTTCCTCCTCTTCTTCCTCCTCTTCTTCCTCCTCTTCTTCCCCTCTTCTTCCTTCTCTCCCTTTTCTTCTTCCTCCTCTTCCTCCGCCTCCCCTTCTCCTCATGGCTTCCTCCTCTTGATTCTTCCTGTCCCTCTTCCTCTCTTTCTTTCCTTCTTTCTTTTTCTCCTCCTTCCCTCTCCTTCCTCTCTCTCCTCTTGGCCCTGCACAGTAGGAGGCATTGAGAGACATTATACCAGGACCATATTTTCTGTCTCATGGTTTTGTAAGGAGCAGGCCTGAAGTAGACAAGACGGATGCTAACTTGGAACAAGGTTCTGAACTTTGGTCAAGATTTAAATTGTACATGTTAAATTCTGTATCTGACAGGACTGTTTTTTGTTTGTTTGTTTTTTTTTGTTTGTTTGTTTTTTCATTAGAAACTGAGGGGCCCCACCAGAGATTTCTCCCAAGGCTTCAGCCTCACAGGATCCACAAAGGAAGGATGACAGAGTAGAGGGGGCTCATATAGCATGCTTCTAGCAGGTTTCCTGGTTTTAGAAAATTTCAAATACATTCCAGACATGTGCTCATTATAAAATTTGGCATAACCTAGCTTCTCTTTCCTGCACTTTTCTACAATGACTTAAACTACAGAACACATAAAAACCTGTTTACAGAGGGCTGAGGAGGTGGCTTCGTGGAAGGTGGGGTCTGTGGGAAACATGGTTACTAGAAAAGCATGGGAACCTGAGTTGAACATGGGGACTCATGTGGAAAAGCTGGTTTTAGGAGCAGTGGGAAGGAAGAGGGCTGAGGGCCAGAAACATAGACTGGGGGACTCTGAGGAGTTGCTGTTCAGCCATTTTAGCCAGTTGGTGAGTTCTAAGTTTGGTGAGAGACCCTGTCTCACAAAGTTAGGACAAAAACAATAATGTATTTACCTCTGTCCTTCTGGCTGACACAAAAGAAATGCTGTCCGTGCCCATGTTTTCTTTCTCTCTCTCTCTCTCTCTCTCTCTCTCTCTCTCTCTCTCTCTCTCTCACGCACACACACACATGAACATGCACACGTGCACATGCAGCTATGTATGAAACATGCGCGAATGCTTGTGCACACATACATAGTCTCGTATTCACACACAGACGCACATACACACACATACACAGGCACCCACACAGATGTACACCTGCACACACATATGTGTACTCGCACAGATGCACATACACACAAGTATGCACTCACAGGCATGCAGGCATGTGCACACACACATGCATGTGCACGGACACAGATGCGTGTACACAGACATGAACACAGGAACATACACACACACATCCCATTTTCTCATGTACTGATTACATTAATTTCATGTGGGGAACAGCTGTTTTGTAACAATGCATGATTTTAGCAGTCATTTGGATTTGCATAGAAAACATACTAAAAGTTAAATTTCTCCCGACATTATAATAGAATGGATGCCAACAGCCATAAAAGAAGTCACAGCAAATATTATCATCACTGCCTAAAGGAAAACAGAGTCAAGGGTTGTTCAAGGCTTAAGGAGAGTTACAGAAATGCTGTTTGGGCAGTTGGCTGGTTCCAGCTCTTGGAACCCAGCACAGCTGAGATCTGCACTGGGTTCCACAGGGACCTGCGTTGTGACTGCAGACAGGGGCCAGGTGGGTTTTCCCACTGCACATTTCTAGGCACAATCTCATGTCCTGTGCTTCCTAAAGAGAACACTGCCGCTGGCAATCAGTGAGATACTATGCAGACCTATCAACTATGCAGGACCCACAGTGCTATGCAGAACTGTCAAGATGTGTTTATTTCCTCTTCCAAGTTATGACCGAGGTGAGAACTTACGTAATTTCATATAGAATAATATAGCCAATAAGACATTCAAGACCTGCAAACACCAATGCAGGAACTAGTACAGGATAAACTGAGCAGCACAGCCTCCCCAGACCTCACGAGGCACTTGCTTTGATGGAGTGTCATTGAGCAGGTTGGGAAATGCACTGTGATGCTAACTCTGCTGACAGTTGAACTCAAAGGTGCACTGAGTGGTTTGGGAACTCACACTGAAAGGTCTGAGTGCCCATGTGTGCTGCTTACCTTTCTGGCAAGTTACAATCTTCCTTTGCAGCTGGAGCCACAGGTCACTGAGCTGGTCCACATGCCAGTACTTCAGGAACACTCTGTGGACTCCCATCTACAACAAGAACAGCAAGGTCACGTTTGTCAGCAATACGACATCTGAGGGATGGTAGGAAAATGGTTAGGCAGGAGATTCTTAGAGCGGAGAATTGAAAACTATAAGTAACAAAATTAACCAAAGTATTTATTTCTTCTTTCATGGCACATTTTATTTCATCAAAATTTAAAGCAATGTGTTATAGAGTGTTGACTGGCAGCATGTGTGTCATCACCAGTGTGAGGAAATACCTATGCACTGCTAACACAGTGGTTGCCCTATGGAGTTCTCTGTGACTCTGTGTAAAGACAGCAGTGCCCCATTGAACCCTCCTATATGAGGGCCTCCCATCTCTTTGGGGATGACTTTCATCTCTTGTTCTTCCCACACACAGCAGAAGAACCTGGTGCAGCACAAAAGAAAACAATCCCACAAACAAGCCAAGACCAAACATGGTGTCAACTGCTGTCTCAATTCTTCCCCCATGGCACAGTGTATTATTATGCACCAAGTATTTATATTTCTGTGGTTAATGAACTTCAGCATAATAGAGAAACTCCGGAAAAAACACTTCTGAGCACCAGTTTTACAGATGTTTCCACGAAGACTACTTGTGCCATGGATATGAGTCTCCACAATTTTGTTTTATAAAGGAATTCCAGCAAGACATCAAATCAGCTTCTATTGAAAGCACTACAGGCATCTATCTGAGCTCATCCTACTATACCAGTGGCAAAGAAGGGTGCATATGGTACCTTTGGTAAAAACTGCTGCTCCAGAAAGCATCTTAAAGCCAGAATGGCAAGCTACAGCCATGAGATTTAAAAAAAATGATTTTAACTGTGTGTTGCACTTCTTGTCTGAGGAATGACACAGCACAGGATTGTGTGAGGGTGGTCCCTCACAAGGCAGGTGTTCCAAGACATCCGGGGAAGCAGGGATAACTGTGGGAGATCCTGCTGTGTCCTAGCAGGAAGTGTAGATGTTCTGCTATGTGAAGACCACATACTGTCCCTGTAACTATCATAATCATGAGCTTGGCACTTGAGACAACTATCACTAACCTGAGAAGATTAACCTGTGTGTTCCTAAGCATGAGTAGGGGGCATAAAAGTGACGACAGCACTCAGTCTACACCACACATCAATGACATTAGAGGCTGGCACGTGTGCCCACACCATTAGGTATTGGACAGGTTTACTGGTCACGCTTGCCTTCAGAATGCTTGGCCAGAGGAGTCTATGTGTGCCCCTCCCCAGCACCTCTGAACACATCTGGTACACTCCAGCTTCCCGGTGAGGTCTTTCCTAACTGTGGCCCATTGTCTGACTGAACAACTGTTTTAGTGTGACCCTGAGCTTGCATCCTGACAGATGGGATGACCAGACAGGTCAGTGAAGAGAGCTGCTCCCTTCCTAACAACTCCTAAGTTGAGCAGCCACAGACCTCATTTAGTTTTCTCTCAGTCCTTTGGAATCTGAGGCAGTCACAATGGGAAGGCTGCTTCTGAGGAGCATCCGTGTTTCCCCTCATTTCATTGCAATTCTCTTTCCCTCACTGTACTGACTGGTTTTGTGTGTCAGCCTGACAGAAGCTAGAGTCATCAGAGAGAGAAGAGTATTAGTTGAGGAATGCCTCCATGAGATCCAGCTGTAAGGCATTTCCTCAATTTGTGATCAATGGGGGAAGGCCCAGTCTATAGCAGGTGGTGTCATCCCTGGTCTGGTAGTTCTGAGTTCTATAAGAATGCAGGCCGAGCAAGCCATGTGTGAAGCAAGCCAGTAAGCAGCACCCCTCCATTGCCTCTGCATCAGCTCCTGCCTCCAGTTTCTAGCCCTGCTTGAGTTCCTATCCTGACTTTCTCCAATGATGGGCTATGATCTGGAAGTATAAGCTGAATAAATCCTTTCCTCTCCAACTTGCTTTTTTTGGTCATGATGTTTTGTTGAAGCAATAGAAACCCTACCTAAGATAAATTGGTACTAGCATAGTGAGGGCATTGCTGTGACAGACCTGACTCTGTTTGGGGGAGGATTGTGGAAGGACTTTGGAACTCTGGTCTAGAGGAACCATTGAGTGTTGAGAGCTCAATGGGCTGTTCTCTGGGAGCTTGGAACAGACTGAGATCTGTGCAGAGGGTGGAGCCCTGGCTTGTGAAGCTTCAGTGGGAAGTTTAAAATCTCTAACAGGACTGTTTTGATTTAAGATTCTGTGGTTCTGGTTAACTGGGGCAGAAGAATCAGCTGTGATTAACAAAATACCAGAATCACTGAAGTGAAACCTTTATGTTACTGGAACATCAATTGGTGCTGGTTAACTAGAGCTAAAAAAAATTATCGGTGATTAAGAAGAGACCAGCATCACTGATGTGAAATTTTATGAGAAGTGTTTCCTGAGAGCACAGAGAAGCTGTGTTCCAGAGGCAGGCAAGGTTGTACCTCCTGCAGCAGCTGTTCTTGGTAATGTGTAAGAGTCACCCAGGTGGTACTGTTTCTGAAGACATAAAGGGGTCATGAAGAGAGCTGAGGCTTGGCACTGTAAGAGGCCAGGAGAGGCCCTTGGTAAAGGTGCAGACTTAATAGCAGTCGATGGCCCAAGACTGAAAGGGTCATGCAGCAAAGTTCTTCTGGAGAAGGCTAGTTCCAACAGAAGACCCAGTACTTTGAAGATGTAGGTATCATGGAATGACCACTAAGAACGGCAGCAGCAGTGGAGTGGAGCCAGCTGGAGCCCAGAAGACAAGCTATGTGTGCCATAGAGGGCAGAGCCAGAGAAGTGACCCCAGGCCTTTGGAGGAGCCCAGGAAATCTTAACCGGATGCCAGACATTGGACAACTGGGATTTGATTTTGCTGTTTCCATGCCCTGATCTTTCCCCTATCTTCAAGTAACTAAGAATTTTACTGGAGACCATAGTTAAGAAACTTTGAATTTTAAAAGACTTTGAATTTTAGGAAACTGGATATTTTAAAAGGGCTGGAATTTTAGTGTGTTTGAATCTGTAAAGCCTGAGGGACAGTCATTTTCATTTTAGAAGTCATTTATATTTTTAATGTGAGATCTTGGGGGAAGGGCTGTGACTTACTAGTGATGCATCTGTGTGTCAGGCTAATGAGGGGTCAGTTGTCCTTTCCATGTTCCATACCTCAGGGTCTTTTTATTCTTTAACTGTGGGATGACTTTGGTTGTGGGCAAGAAGAACACTTGGTCCAGGCTCTGAGCTCTGAAGAATAACTCTGTGAGGTGACCATAGGGAAGGCAGAAGCTACTTCTCTCTACATCACAGTCTGAGGGACTCAATTCATGGTGGAAAATTGAACAGTTCAAACTCAAATTTGGACAGAGATCTTCCAAACAGTAAATGATGAGATAGAGCTTGAAATTCCAGAGAGACCTGGTACATGGGAGCAGAACGCCTGGAGAAGACCAGGGAAAGACAGAGCAGGATGGAACTCTAGCCCTCAGCCTTGCCTTCACAGGGTCTTGGACAGAAGGCAGCTGGTAATGAAGAGTGACATTTCCTAAAGCCAATTAAACAATATCTGGGTTTATCTGGGACATTATGCTGGGCTTTGGGGAAACAAGGTAGGTGATCCTTGTCCTTGGGGAGCTGATGGCTTTCTAAGGGATGTTGGCATTGAGAAAACTCTGGTAACACATGTTCTGTCTGATGACTGCATTGCACACAAGGAACACAGGGGTCTAGAGGTGTGATCAAGATATGTTCAGGGAGGATTCCCACCTTCTTTTCCAAGGGCATCTTGAAGGGTAAAAGATGACATGAAAGGTCCTTGGAGATATATCTGTGTGGCAGAGAGGAGGGAAGGTAACTTCCTGCAAGTTAATACACCATGAAGGGCATATTAGGAAAAACCTGAACAAGTGTGTGCATGTGCACATAGGCATGCGATTTGGCTATGCTGGAAGATTAGAAACTCAAGTCTAAATTCGTGAAACAATTTTGGAATTTTGGATTGGATTTTATGAAGTTAATTTTTAAAAAGTCTGGACAGTAGGCTGTTCTGATGGGTTTTTAAGAGTACGTAATGGGTGAGCAAGCACATAGAGCCATGCACCACTTGGGCTTGGAAAGATCCTGCATTTGCTGCTTGTCTGTTGGTCAACTCTCGGTCACTTCATAACTGATGCCAGTGTTCATTTCCACAATCGGAAGACAAATCCTTATTTTCCTAAACATTGATTACTTCTTTGTAGTGAGTACTCCAAATCCTTTCTTCTGCACAGTCACTGTCTAACGGAACGTCTTGTCTCTCCTACTTATTTGTTCTGTCTTCGGAAGACGCTGCATTTGCACCCAGTGATTCTTCTCTACCAAAAGAGTTAAAGGTATTTACTCAACTCAAAAGGTTGTTGGTATTTTGGAGTTCTTCCCGAGACATTGTGTAGATTTAGTCTCTTGCTTTCCATGATGCATGGGATTAGAAAGGACAGAAGCTTAAGGACCCCCAGCAGGAATCCAGAGAGCCAGGTCTCTGTATAGACAGCACCAGTTTAGCCTCTAACTGGGTAAATACTCCTGGCCCAGACTGCCATTTGTTTTCTCTAAATGGCTACTGTGGTGTGCTGTACTGAATGCCACGTCAAGACTCAACAGATTTCAGTCCAAAGACTGAGCTCTCCACTGCGAGTGGTCTGGTCCTACCTCCTCTGCATCACTATTTCTCACTAGCTAGACACAAAGAGGGCTTGGAGTCACAGTGTTCTTATCTGAGACAAAAACGCACATGTCACTCTGACCGCTGATGTCTGAGCAAGACATCTGTGAATCACACCGTCAGGATGCCCTTCAGGAAGACAGGATATTTTTGCTTTGAAGTGACAGATTTTAGAGGATTAAACAAGATTATCATTGATGACTCCTAAAGCTCCAATTATTGTTCCAGTTCTCAGGAACTTATTCAGAAATGTGGGCTGTGGAGGCAGACAAACACAGGAACAGCGGTGTGGGTGGTATGGGGGCTGTATTAGAATGGAGGTAACGAGGAATCCTGTGAAACCCTCCTTGTTTCTTAAGGGCAATTTTAGGAGCACTGTGTGTTTCTGGCAGAACTTTGTAATAGATCTTATGAAGGAAAATATATAGCAAGAAAAATATGTAAAATATATAATTGGGACAATTCATGTGAGTCACACTTTTCTGTGCCTTTATGAAACGAAGAAAAATGAGCACGGAGCCAATCTTACTCACAAAGCAGTGTCACCCTGTGAATGTCCATGAATTCCTGTGAACTTGAAGAAGACAAATCCGATATCTGAATCCCCAGTGTGAACTAATTTAACTCACTCACTTCCTGCACTCAACAACACAGTGAATAGCTGTTTCTCCTGTGGGTAAGTTAAAGAAGAATGTTAGGTTCCTATATCTCTGCTTAACCAAGAGAAAGGGTATGTCAGTTAAAAGATGCAGGAAGGGTTCTGGCTACATACAGGTGACATGGAAAAGTTGTTTCAAAATGACACTATGAGGGAAAGTGTGTCTCCAGAGAGGATTAACAGGAGTCACTGTATACAGGTCACTGTATACAGAAGTCATGCGGGTTCAGCCTGTAGACCATGCCTCGTTGAACCTCTGTATTACACATGGTCTAGGAGAGGAAGAGATGGATGACAGACAGAGCTGGTGACAGAGAGGTGGTTACTCTGGGATTTCTGGGATCCAGAGTAAACCACTAAACTGAGGTCCAAAGTTTCAGTCTGCTTATTCATCCTTTGAGCATCTTGAAAGGTGGGTCTGTCTGGCTCTACAGATTGGGATGGGGCCTGTGACTTCATGTCTTTATCAGCTGGAGGCTGCTGTGATGTGGGTCTGCTGACTGCATGTTATATGCTCTGTTGTCAGATTCTAGGTCACTCTTGAAGCTTTCCCTCTGCCCCAGGCTCCATGGCCCCATCCTCTGTCTGCCACCTCCATGTTAGTGTTGGTCATGGGCTTCATCTGATATTCTGTATCTTCATAGTTCTCCAGATCAGTCCTCATATGTCAATACTCCCCGATGAATCCTTTACCCCAAAGCTTCCATCACAGATGACTCACACCTCTACAGAATGTTGGAGTGGCTGAGTCCAGGCCTAGAGGACTTGTTGCCAAAGGTACACAGTGAATTTCATGTTTCTAGACAGGAGTCTCCTACATTTTCCTCTTTTAGCATTGAGTTTATCTACTACACCCCCAACTCAGTGAGTGAAAGGACCATGTTATGGATGTCCCTGAAGAACCTCCATCCCAAGATATGTACACACGTCATTTCTCCCACACAGTTTCCATCCATGCACGCAGGCTGTTTCTTTTGAGGACTAGCAGACACATCATCAACAGCTTATTCCCGAAGACTGAAGCACAAGCTATAACCAAGCTTGTTTACAGCTTTGCTTTAGGTTCTGTTTAATGGCTAATAGTTAGAAAAGTTCAATGACTTAAATACTCCATTTTTAAAAATCTTAACTATTTCATATATGTTTAACTGTGTATTTTTATTTTATAAAAACATGTCTAATGTGGTTCATTACAACAAAGACAACACATCTCACATTCCCGGGGCCATTCTTTCTAGCATGGGATGACTGTGACCAATGTCCTCCACCTAACTGTCCCAATTCCCAGCCTGCTCTTGGAGTCAACTTGAATATTACCCTTTTAAATATTCTTGAATACTACTTGGAACTTACTCATCTCTCAGAAAACTTTGGTGGCTCTAGGTAGGCGGCAAGGCAACATGCAAACTCTTGGATTTGCCTTCAGAGCCCTCTGCAGCATGGTTATTTCTCTCTAAGAGAGAGCCCTTTTTCTTCCTGTGAGAGAGAGGCTATTTATTGTCATTTCAGCTTCCTACTCACTCTCTGAAGCAGAAATCTGATATGAGGACTCTTTATATACCAGCAGGGGTGGATGCTTAGACACACAGTCCTTAGTGAATGATTCATTGCTCTTGTGAGTGTTGTGTTCAGCAATGTCTCTTTATTTCTATGTCTATAATTACTGGACTATGCTATTTGTATAGATTATATTGTGACAAGAAATACCTTATTGAAGATGAGTTTCTTTGCTTCAAACAAATCATTTGATTTTCATTATTGATGATTCTATTCAACCTTTAAAATTTCTAATTTTCCTTGATCTAAAACTATCCACTATTTTAGTATTTTAGTAAACTATTTCATGTTTTATGACATGATAAAAATACAGTAGCATTGAAAGTTGTCATCTGTGTTTACTGAGATGTTAAGATTCCAGAAAGTGTCCTGGTATCCTCTGAAAGTCCCTATGAATGTCAACTTGATCTTGGCTTAAACATATTGCTCCTCTGTGCTGATGCAAACAGTAGGCTCTCTCTTCTCCACCTCCCTCTGTCTTCAGAGCCCTCCAGTTGGGCTTGTTATTTTTCCTGAAGATCTAAGAATGTCATTGTGCTCCTGTAAAACACTGTTCTATTTTTACTATGCAAAGCAGTTTCTGTGCCCACCAGAGCAACTCTTCACATCAGAAGCATCTTCCAAAGCCCAGAATTTTTTGTATGCCATAAAGAGTCCACACTATGTGCTGGTACCTATCTCTCTCTAAACCTTGCAACTCACAAGTATACTGTGAACATTCCATTGTTTCTGTTTCAGTTCTCTCTGGCTTCCTTTTCCTCGTAGCACAAGGGTACTTTGCTTGTAAAATCTTCTATCTTTCCTACACAATCTTCAACCATTTCTCACCTGTATACCATACACACACACACACACACACACACACACACACACACACACACACACACATACACACACACGTATGCATGTACAAATCCACCATCTCATGGTCATTTCTGGGACCACTCATCAAGTAGAATGTGGTCCTTAATTTCCAGATGCTCAGACAAGTGACTACCGTTCTCAACTCTCTTCTCTCCATGCTGAATTATCATGGTTTTCTTCCTTAATGCTTTGCTTATCTCCTTTGAAGGAAAGTCATTATTTTCACTATATATATATATATATATATATATATATATATATATATATATATATTAATTATACTATGAAAAGCTCAACATATTACATTTTCATGGTAGCTTTGGCAACCTACTAAATAGAAATGTTTTTATGTACAGTCTGGTTTTGAATGTCTGAATGTACTTTGAAACATGCTCAAGGATAAATTTATACAAAGCGCAAGTTCTTTTTGTTATAAATAGACTGCTCTTGAAGTTTCACTCCAACGTAGAAAAGATAATCACAACTACACACATCTGACAGGGTACTGTATAGTGTGGTATCTGAAGAAGATAGTTTGACTTGAATTACAAGTAATTGTGTGTTAAACCAAACTAGTTGCTCGCACCTAGAACTGAATAGTCTGTAGAACAGGCAGTAATGAATTGAACTACTGTTTTGAGCCCACTAGTGGATTAGTCACCTTGTGGTCCTATATATTATTTCATTATATAAATCGTATCAATATAGCAAGAATGCTCATGAAGATATACCGTTCACAAAGGCATAGACCAACAAGAGCCAGGCAAGACCATGCGCCCCAAACAGCAGTGGACAGTGCACTAGATCTAGGTGTTTTGGTTTTTTTTTGTTTGTTTGTATTTTGGAGCGTGTTTGACTTTCTAAACACAGGCCTAAGTGACATGGGTAATGGTCACCTCCCCAGAGGAAGGTGTGAGTCATGGTTAAAAGAAGCCAATATGGCGCCCCATCGGGGACAACACTAAAGGCACTGCAGTCACTAGGGTGTATGTACACCTATGTGAGCCTGTTCTTAGTACCTGCTATGGCTCTGCCATGCTGTGCTTTGATGCTTGGCTCACTTCTAAAAATACAAATGTCCTTCGCACTTCGTCCCTGCATCTGACTTTATATTCTTCACCACAGTTTTAGAGATTCGACACTACTTACATTGCTTTCTTATTTCCCCAAAACATACCAGGTGGCATGATAATTGTGACATTTTTTGAGTTATCTTCTACTCATGGTCTCTGCTGTATTTGGGGGTGTCACTCATAATTTTTTAAAATCATGTTTACACTTGTGAAGAGTCAAGCATGTTCCTTAATTGCGTTGATATTATGATATTCAGGACTCCATTGTATGCCTGTAACTTTATAAGTGTGAATACTCCAAGTGTAGAGAGCAGCCTCTCTCTCCCTGTTCTCTCTCACCTGCCACCTCTTCCCAGCCTCCATGCTCCTCCACCGGCCTATGGCACAGACATTAGTCTGCTTGCTAGTCTCTCAGACCTATGCCTGTTGTCACATAAACACATTGAAATCATAAGTCAGACCACATCACTAGCTTCCTGTCTTAGTCAGGGTTTCTATTCCTGCTCAAAACATCATGACCAAGAAGCAAGTTGGGGAGGAAAGGGTTTATTCAGCTTACACTTCCACATTGCTGTTCATCACCAAAGGAAGTCAGGACTGGAACTCACACAGGGCAGGAACTTGGAAGCAGGAGCTGATGCAGAGGCCATGGAGGGATGTTACTTACTGGCTTGCTTCCCCTGGCTTGCTCTGCTTGCTTTCTTATAGAACCCAAAACTGCCAGCCCAGGGATGGCACCATCCACAATGGACCCTCTCACCCCTGATCACTAATTGGGAAAATGTCTTACAGCTGGATCTGATGAAGGTGTTTCCTCAGGGGAGGCTCCTTTCTCTATGATAACTCCAGCTTGTGTCAAGTTGACACACAGAACCAGCCAGTATACTTTTTTACAGCTTGTCATGAGAAAACCCATGGGTTTTTTATTTTTATATTTTATTTTCTTGTAGTTTGTGGTGTATGACAATTGCTCTGAAACACTTGTAGAAACACAACAACTAGAGGTGATTAATACAAAGGTAAAGATTGAGAGTCCCTGCTCAAGCCACCTCACTTGCCCTCTCAGCTGGTAGGCGGGGCTTCAGCCTCCATGCACCACCACCAGTTCTGGATGGCCCATGCTGTTCATTCACTTCCTTCCTGGGCCCTCCTGCAATGCCCCATCTCACTGCTGGGTCCTTGTTACCCCTCAGAACCCCGCAGTCTGGGAACTACACGGAAACTGTTTCATGACCTCCACTGCTCTATCTAAACCAATGTCTTCTGATCTTCTGACACAATGTCCTTGCCTCTCTCCCACTGGGGATCCTTCTCTGATACATGCTGCTTAACTCTTGACCATCCTTTCCTTCCTGGATCATAAGCCATCATCTTTACTCTGTATAAATTCAGGAAAATAAACATGCTCTCTAAACAGTTTGAATCAACAGAGAGGGAGAGTTAGGCACAGGCACAGGTAGTTTCTACTCAATCTATTACGTTTGTATATGACTGTAAGCCAATCAGCTAAAGGGTAGTGTCACTGAGAAAACATATGAAAATCAGGCACACTCTCTGTATTTACAAAGTTCATAACAGAAAAGTGTAAGAAATGGTGAGATCGAAAACCCTGAGTGTCAGTCCCCAGGTGTCTATACTGGTCCTCCCTAAAGGTTCCTGAATGTCCTTTTCAATTGTTTAAAAATCAAGAATACATATTGTTCTATAACAAAATGTGGGTGTCTATGTGTGCTGTGGGTTTGCAAGTGTGTTAAGTACTCAACATGGTAACCACAAAGGAGGGTGTGATGCTTTGCATATGCTCGGCCCAGGGAGTAGTACTATTAGAAGGTGTGGCCTTGGTGGAGTAGGTGTGTCACTATGGGTGTGGACTTTAAGACCCCCATCCTAGCTGCCTGGAAGCCAGTATTCTGCTAGCAGCCTTGAGATGAAGACTAGAACTCTTACCTCCTCCTGCACCACGCCTGCCTGGATGTTGCCATGCTCCTGCCTTGATGATAATGTACTGAACCTCTGAACCTGTAAGCCAGCCCCAATTAAGTGTTGTCCTTTGTAAGAGTTGCCTTGGTCATGGTGTCTGTTCACAGCAATAAAACCCTACCTCAGACAGAGGGAATGAGATATGAGTACCTGTGAGCTGGTTAGAACACTGTTTTCAGAGATATGCTTAAGTCTCTAATGTTGACTCTTCTCAACACTGTTAATTCCAGAGAAAGAGGAGTAATTGAAAAAGTCACTTTATAGGCTATTTTCTGGCTCACAGTTACAGGCGATTTATGAAGTGCTCCTGGAGTGATAAAATAAAAGTTATAAACCATTAATTTATTACACTAATAAGAGCTGAGGGCCCTAACACAACCGCCTCATCTTAAAACATGGGTTGTTTGTTTGTTTGTTTAAAAGCAAGATGGTTAAAACTCGAATAGTATCTTTACCTCTCCTTTCATGATCGTCTCCCTACTGTACTGTTTTAGATTAATGAGGTAATAAATCCTTCATCCCGCTGATTTTATTTAATGTTATGGTAAATACTCCTTTTACTGTTCTCAGCACAGCTCTGATGGATCCTTTAAAATCACGTGTCTCAGACACAGACGAAATGTGTGCCATTCTGTCAAAGTCGCATTAAGAAGGCGGTGACAGAGAAAGGATGGCGGTAGAAGTGTTTTGTTGTGGTTAGTGAGCATGCACAGGTGGAAATGTGTGCTCATTCCCCATCAGTTTCTTTGTGCAGTGGGCAGTGGTTAACACAGAAACTCTTGACTGTCAAAGTACAGAGAATGAGTGACTGCAACTCAGCCATGCCCTTCTGGACCACGCCCCTCTGGATAACACCCCTCTGGTCACACCCCTCTAGAACACACCCTTCTGGATAACAGTCCTGTAGATCACACTTCTCTAGACCATGCCTCTCTGGGTCACACTTTCTGGAAAACACCTCTCTGGTCATGCCCTTCTGGAACACACCCTTCTTGGCCACACCCCCTCTGGGCCACACCCCTGCTTGAGGCTTAGGGACCATCATAGAAGAGAGAGTCCTATGTCTCCTGAGCCTGACAGTACTCACAAACCCACACAGCTACGGTTGCCTGTACAATAAACGCACAATATCAATCCAGTCACCATGCCAACATGGCACAAGAACCCTCATAGCTGACAGATGGACCATCAATAGCCTCTAGGGATGGAACATACTGTTTTCTTTAAATGTACGACCCTAAACACGTAAGTATATGGTTATAACAAACTGAAATCAATGGGCGATAAAAATGGGAGGGGACAAAAAGTTTGATTGAGGTGAGGCCTGGGGGAGTTGAGGGCATCTAAGAGAGTTAGAGTCAAGAAGAGAAACTTGTGTATGATCAAATATGTTCTCTCTATATATATTATGTATATATATGTGTGTGTATACATACATATATATATATATATATATATATATATATATATATATATATATAATGTGTGTGTGTGTATATATATATGGAATTCCTAAAATATTAATGCCATATTAAATTTTTTTCAATGACTGAAAATTTGGTTTCTATGAGTGATTTTTATTGCTTCTTGAAGTCTCTCAGTCTCTGTCTCTTTGTGTCTCTCCCAATCTTACACATGCACAGAGATAGATAGATGATAGATAGATAGATAGATAGATAGATAGATAGATAGATAGATAGAGCCATATGCACACAGACACACACAGACATACACACACACACAGACATACACACACACACACACACACACACACACACACACACACACACACGCCGCTCTCCCACTGCACAGGCATTTGAGGTGAAGGTGGAGTTCCCATTGCATTTCTTGCCTCCATCTGCATCATCTTGCAGAGGGAGCCCAGGAGCATCCTGTTTCCAGTGTATTTTCCAATCACTGGATGACACACTGTCTCTGAGATTGGACTTTAAAATTGCCACTGCCTCTGGGGACAACATCACGGGACCTATTTCCAAGGCTGCACTGGGTGCCCCTCACCTTCCTTTCTTCCATCCAAACTGACAGAAATCAGCAGAAATCATTCCCTCCACGTCTGTTTGAAAGTGTTCTGAGAGGGAGCAAGGCCACCCCCAGCCCGACTCCCTGTGGCTCTCAGTGCCTGCTCTACAGTGCCTGGCATCCCAGAACACTCGAACAGATCTGCTTCTCCAACCTCCATCCCTCCAGATGGCAGAGAAATGAATATAGCATTCAAATAACAACACAGAAGAAAGCACCCTATAACCAGTTGATGCATATAAAACGTGTGAAAATTAGATTATACCGCTTATTTTTCCACTTAGAATTAGTTTCAGAGGTTTTTATTTTACAGAAATGAAAGAGCAAGGAAAATAACATTTTTCCTTAGGGGCCTAATGTCTACTGTTGGGGCATCTTCCCAGGGGTGCATAAGAGGAGGCTGGTTATATCAAATTTATCTCAAAGTAACACTGAATGAAAAGTGCAACAAATAAAATGCAATAATAAATAATTATATTATAAATCATGGGTGGTTCAATGACTCATTTAAAACTGTGACTTAATTAAGTCTTTTTGGGTTTACCCCACACACAAATAAGCAACTCGCTAGCTCTTTGTTTAGAAAAGAAAAATACATCTTGTGAGAAGAAAACAAAGTTTGGAGAGAGTCATGAAGGTTCTACTCAGCCCATTTCTACTAACTTCTGTTCCTCTTAGCAAAGACAATGGTACTCAAATTCTGCATTGCAAATAAGGGTGTGTCTCTGAGTAGCTGCACACACACACACACACACACACACACACACACACACACACACACGGCATGTGCATGCATGTACACATACACAAACTCACAAATATTTGAGTTATTTTATGTGTGTGTGCACCTGAGTGTCTGTGTGTATGTATGTATGTATGTATGTATGTATGTATGTATGAATGAATATGTGTGTGTATGGTGCACCACCCATATATAGTGCCCATGGAAAGAGGGTGTCAGAGGCCCTGGAGTTGGAATTATAGAAGCCTGTGCTCTGCCTGATATGGTTGCTAGAAGACAAATCTGATTCTTCTCCAAGAGCGGCAAGTACTCTTAGCTATTGGCCCCATAGTTTTATACATACATTACATACATATATGTATATGTGTATGTGTATGTGTATGTGTATGTGTATGTGTATGTGTATGTGTATGTGTATGTATATATAGTATGTATGCATATGCATATATATGTACATATTTGACTTTATTATTTATTTTATGTCCTTAGCATTTTGTCTGCACATGAGTCTGGCTTGTCTGACTCCCACAGGAGTGAGAAAGACACTGATCTCTGAAAATGAAGTTAGAGATGTTTGTGAGCTGCCTTGTGGAGGAGGGGAATTGAAACCAAATCCTCTGGAAAGCAACAACCACTCATAACCGATGAGCTATCTCTCAGCCCCCAGTTCCTGACATGTTGTTCTGTGTTAAACATGAATAGGAAACCACCAACAAGAAGGTTCCCTCCCACTATGTCCTGATTTTCTTCCCCTTTCTTTGAAATAAAGCCACATTATGTAAGGGCAGTGATTCTGAGTATTCGGGAGGGTGAGGGGACAGTACCATGGGGGAGTTTGCCAGAACCGGTATTTACCAGCTTGCACTCTAAAAGAAAGCTGAGTTCTTCTGGTGAAGTAAGAGGATGTATGCGTGAGAGTCGCAATGGGAAGTACAGATTGGAAAGTCAGAACCTGTGGAGCAACCTATAGCTTTTACAGAGATTCTCAACGAAATTTGACCTCATTTGGAATAGTCTATGCTGAAACTGTACATAGGTTACTTTATGCATTGTGGTCATTTTTCAGCAGAGACTTGATGGATAAATCTATTTCTTATAAGTATAGACACAGCAAAATCCCACTTAGCTCCCCTCTAAGATAGCTTCCTACGTAATGTGTGCTAGTTTTCTGTTGCGACCCAATTTGACAATTCACAATTGCGTGTCTACCTAAAGGACCCAGTGTGTATCATTGATGATTCTCTATTCTCAGAACTGTGATCCTTGGTCCAGTTGCAATCCTCAGGCAAAAGCTGGGCACTACTGCAGGGACCATGCTATGGGCACAGAGGACTCCTTCAGAGCCAGCCTGCAACAGGAAGTGGTACCAGGTCTTCCTTCATCTGCCTGGTGAATTATAAACACAGAAATATACCAGCTGCAAGGGGCAGACTGCTCACGGATACAGGAATATGGAAGCTGCCTGAGAACAAAGCTCTATAATTAAGCACAATCTGTCCCTTTCAAGATCTGAACCCTGAACAAAGTGACTCTGCAGAGCTGTCATGAAAGGCAGAAATCAAGCCAAATGCAAGAAGAAGGTTGAGGCAGACTCTAGGTTGGTCTCAGCGAAGGAGAGGTGAATAGAAAGAAGCTGGATTCCCGATTCAGGCAGGATGCTGATCCAGCAGCCTCTCTCTGGGGATCAGCATCCTCACTTCTACACTGGGGCTACTTTCTTCTTTTCCACAGAGAGGCTATTAGGCTAAAAGTCGATAAAATGGAGGAAGTGCTGAGTGGTCACCTCACAACATGCAGATGAAAAGAACTGGCTATTCGCCCCAAACTCCTCACGTCCTGACAACTGTGCAGTGACATTCAGTAAACCTTGTGTTTGTCCTCACCTAACTCCCCACCCCCTCCCCACCTCTATCCGTTCTGTCTTCCCCTACTTCCTCTATTTTTCTCTCTCAAGAAAGAGAGAAAGAGAGAAAGAAAGAAAGAAAGAAAGGGAGAGGGAGAGAGAGAGAGAGAGCCCATAACAACCCCTAAGATCTTCAAATCAGGAGGAGGCTTGGAGCTCATGCACTTCTACAAGAATGCAGACACAGGAACCACAAAGCTGCAGTCTCGCTCTGAAGACTTAAGGCTGACTATGCCAGGTCTGATTGAATATTAAGGACAGATGACAAAAGCCACTGGGTCTCTGAGACTCTAATGACAGAATAAACTCATAGGGGCTGGAGGGACAGCTCAGTGGTTTAGAGAGCCTGGTGCTTTTACAGAGGACGTAGAGGTTTGTCTCTCAGCCAGCATTCACATCAGATGGTTCACAATGATCTGACACATTCTCCTGGTGTCTGTAGCTCAGTGGCACATGCACGTAGGCACACATATAAACTTAAAACAAATAAAAAAAGATGATATTTTAGTGAGTATCATTTTTACTCACTAAACTTCTTCATTATACTTTAGTGAAGAGAGTTGAATTCCTAGCTAACCCCTTGCATGGGTACTTAAAATGTAAAAGTGACTCCAACTCCAGATTCTTCTGCTCTCTAGCGCTTCTAAAGATGTGGGAGAATGACCATGAATTTAGCATTGACTAGTTAGGTCCATGCTTCAGGTGCATGGGCCTCCCACTGTGTCCCGCTTAATTTCTGAGCCCATTCACAACCCAGAGTAGACTCAGTGGCGGAACCTCTTGAAACAACAGCACATTTCAAACACCCCCTTTGCTTTCGAACCAGAAGATTCTGATCGCTATATCAGGAATAACTGAGTTTTTAACCCAAATTATTTTTGGTTTAACTTAGAAGTAAAATATAAATATGCATTATTTCTGTGATTTTTACTACTCATCTTGTAGCAGGAAGAATATAGATGTCTCCCCTTGACAGAGCTGAAGAAAATCTGTCTTCTCTAACTAGAGAATGCAGAACTCATTAACAGATGTGCTTGGGGGAAAATCTCTCTCTCTCTCTCTCTCTCTCTTTCTCTCTCTCTCTCTCTCTCTCTCTCTCTCTCTCTCTCCTGTGTGTGTGTTTGTATCTGTCTGTCTCTCTCTGTGTGTATCTGTGTCTCTGTCTCTCTGTCTCTGTGCATGTTTCTGTCTCTCTTTGTGTGTCTCTTTGTCTCTCTGTTTCTCTGTCTCTGTGTCTTTATCTCTCTGTCACACACACACACACACACACACACACACACACACACACACACACACACCTCTCTTTAGTTCCCTCCCTTTTGTATTTTCAATTTCTTGTATGGTAGAAAATCAGGTTGGGCTAGCAAGATGGCTCAGCAATTAGAAACACTTGCTGCTCTTGAAGAATTTTCAGGTTTGGGTTCCAGCACCCACATGGTGCCTCACAACTATTTGTACTTTTAGGCTTGGGAGATCCAGTGCCTGAATCCGGTCTCTGCAGGAACCAGACATGCACGTGATACACATATATGCAGACTTAGAAATATGCATACAAGAAAAATAAATAAATCCTTTTTTTTTTAAATGAGGAGAAAATAGTTTTGTGTGATGAAATGGAAACTCTTCTCTATTAGAATATATTTGATTTTTGTTTTTTGAAGTACCAATGTGTGTTTCAATGTAATGCCATCGTCCATTGCTATGCCAAGTATTTCATCCTGGACACAGATCTGGAACAACTGATACCAACCAGCATACATCAATGTGCATTCCAGTTTCCTCCCATGATTGACACCAACCTACACACTAGGAATCCTGATTGGGTGTTAGCATTGATAGTAACTTCCCTACTGGGAGAAGTGTTTCAGATTCTCTCAGTGTCTGGACATGTACACACACACACACACACACACACACACTGAACACCGGCGAGTGTTCTTTACAGAAACATTACACACCCTGAAGCCTTTTACATTGTGCTATTCTAAACCACTACTCTACAATCACCCATTTAAAATTCCCAGCCATGATTAAGCGGAAATGACCTCAGTTCACCACGATCTTGCTAAACCATATTCTCTGTGGAGCTCACACTGATGTCTCGGGCTCCAGAGGAGGGAATTGACATCACTCTTGGTTAGTAATTTCTTCCTTTTAAAATCCAGTCTCAGCACCGATGTGCAACCATGACAACCCAGGGTGAGTAAGTGTCCTCCCTCAGATGGTGACTTAAAGTCAGACTTCCATCAAGATTAACTAAGAAGAAGAGGAAGAATGAAAACAAAAGAGGAGCTTGGGTGGTATGGAGGGTGGAGTCGTGACTCCTTCGAGCCTGAGCCCTGTCCTTTTTGTTCTTGGTCATAGATGAGTGTACCTGTGACATTTTCACAGATAATTCCATGTAGGTCATGCTGCTCTCAGACACATTCTGACGTGTGCAGCCATCTGCTCCCCCTGCTTCTGAAACGGCATCCCATGTTCACCCCCATCAAGGACCCTGCACTTCTACTCAGAGAATAACAGTCAACTTTAAACCTGAGGTCATTTTGCAATAATGTATTCCTTACAAAAGCTCTTCCTCCTACCTCTGTGTTACCTTTGACCTCCAAGGATTCCCCAGAATCCAGGACTTCATTCTCCACTAAAACCCCCTTTTCCTAAAGCTAGCCAAGGATGTTCTCCTGATGTTATTTAAAGTGCCCTTTCATCTCTAATGGGGTGCCCCATGTTAGTTTGCCTTAAGTTATTTCTTTCCTGTATCAGCTCCGTGATTGCTCATGGCCTCCTAAGAGTCTCTTCATGTGTAACACAGAACACGGAGAGAAAGCTCTGAGACTCAAAGCTTGCCCACTTGTTAATGCTCAAAGAGAGTGGCAGTTTCACTGGGAGGCAGGTGAGAAACAGAGCAAAGAGAAACTGAAGCGGGTGGGGTTCATGAACAGCCCCCCCCCCCTGCCCGAAGGCCCTGCTCCAGTAGTTTGTTTCTCTCAAGACTGTTTCCTTACTCTGCGGGTTTTCTGAGTTCTGCTCCTTTTATAGTTTGGATCTTACGTGCCTCCCAAATGCACAAGTGCTGAAGTCTTGGGTCCTCAACTGTGGCTCCTGAGAGATGGTGGTCCATCAGAAGCTGAACCAAAGAGAGAGGAAGTTGTGTCGCTGGGCCTGTGCTTCACCCTTGAAGTAGGAGACACTGGGACCGAAGGGGGGAGTCTCCTTGTTTCTTTCTCTCCCTTTCTTTCCTCTCCTGTTCTTCCTGGGTGTCATGAGATGACCAGTCTCTCCTCTCCTCTTCCCCTCTCCTTCATCCATGCTGTAATCTGTCTTTATTCACACACGTATGTACATTGTGTGTTATGCTCAGTCTGCCAAAGCCCAAACACAATGGCCCCAACGGGCCATGGGCCGAAGCTGTGAGCCAAGGCAACCTTTTCTCTTCATTCTCCGTCTACCTCAGCTTCTTGGTCATGGAGCTGGAAAGATGACCAATATGGGTACATCTTAGATGCTTTACAAAGTGTGAGTGAGCAGGCATGGATTGAGCCAACTGACCAAGCTCAGTAGTTCTCTGTGTTGCTGTAAAAGTGTGTCACCTCTTACGTTGCCTCAACAGCGCTAAAACCCATAAATCACACAGAATGACATGCTTCCAGCGAGCATGCGGTGTGCTGGGCCTTGCCAAACCTATCAAGGGGGTTTGTTTTTGCCAGGAAGGCTGGTGGCTACTCACACCTTCAAAAGCCCAGCCATCTATTTTTATAGTCCGTAGGTCACTAACCTGCCAACCTTGTAGTTTACATCGCTGGAGAACAAGCCGACATCTCTCCTCAGCAGGCTGACCCTTCTTCTCGCCCAGAAGGATAGAAGCCAGTGGCTCGTATCTGTTAGGGAACAAGCACAAGAATAAATCATCTCTGTCGAGGAGATGATAAGATTCATCAGGGCTGACTGATCACACCACTTCTCAGATGCTTTTATTTTATGTGAAAATCTTTAAATATCTTATCAGATAGGTACATACCAGCCAAGTGTGGCTATTCTCTACCTTCTATGGAGAAAATTATTCTTAAAAAGAATGAATTATATTTTCAGTTTTTATGTAGTGCTGCCACATGATGACACAAACCACTTAGTCACAGAAAATTGGAAGGGAATAAAAATTAATCTATTAGTTACCATTTAAATATTTGGCTTGGCCTTGTATAAAGAAACCACCTTTAAAAAAAATCCAAGCATCTTTAAAATTACTACTTGAAGAAAGAGTCAGATAGTGTGCAGTAAAGAAATATTAAAACGTTGACAATCCTTATTTCAAAGGAGATAGAAAGGCTTCTTCCCTATATATTATTTTAAATTCTCAAGGGACATTTTTATTTCTAGACATTATCACCGAGTCTTTGAGTCACACTCATTACTTGAGACTTACAACAGGAGAGTGGTTTCCTATAGCCTTTTCAAACATTTAAAAAGTTATATCGGTCATTACATTTATCCAAATACTTTGTGCTTAAGTTATGTGACTGGACACATAAACAAAATGGCACTGAAGAAAGGAAGGGGGAAGGGGAAGGGAGGAGTGGAAGAAATGCCCAAAGATCCCACACTGTGTCTACTGCTCACAAACCTCACGGTTCTCATGGGGAATAGCTCTGCAAGCTCATGGGAGATCAATACAGAAACCCAAGTCACATGTTTTCAGTTAATATTTGTACATTACTTCAATGTTTCACCTAAAACATGCCACAGAAAAACTGACAAATACTGCAATAAGATTCTCATTCCCGTCATCCACCCAGTTTCAGGGTAGCAAGACCCAGTTGACACCTCTGAGGTGGGTGTGGCCTGGGATACTAGAGAAGAAGGTTCGGCTTCTACAAGAAAACTTGATCTTAGTGTGACATTGGGAATAAGTCACAGGAACATAGGTAAAGGATGGCTGAGTGGGAGGGAAGGCAGAGCCACCTGACTGCAGGGCCAGTCTCTCCCCTGACATCTGCTAAAGTGCAGCCGAGACCCAACTCAGACAGTCCCGGAGCAGAAAAGATACCATGAACCACAGAAGCCCAACAACTATTATCAGTGATGTCACAGGTGGGAGGAGGACCTCAGTCTGCTGACCTCTGGGTAACTGGGCCCCTTTAACAGCAAAGCAGAATCTGTATTAAATGTAGATTAGCGTGTGCCCTCAGGAAAGTCCAGGTGAAGACAGAACTACACAAAGAAACGAGACAACTCAAAGTATGTTTTAGTTCTGCAAGATGCATCCCACTCCATTTTGGAACTCTGCTCATTGCAACCAGGGATGCAACTGATACAACTCAAGTGTCTGAATTTGGTGTTAATGAGTCACAATGAACAGTCGTGCACTCACCACTTTCCTTGTTTTACATTGTTCTTCTGACACTCAAAAGTGAGTAATTCAGACAGCAGAAAAGACAGAAATGTCACCTGAGACAGGGAGGTAAAGACTGTTCTGTGATTTAGAAAAGGTTATGCCTCATGCAGCTTGGGTGTCACCTAGGATGGTGTCTCTTGGACAGAAGACATGATGACATGTCTTCAGTAAGTAGGATGTGTCTTCCTGAGGCTGACAGTGTACCTACAGTTGTCGTTGGTCCAGGGCATGGAAGCCTCAGACAACACTGGTGTCCAGACCCCTGCTCCATGGTTCCCAGGCAGGTCACCTCTATCCTGAATATTCCATGTGCAAGCTTTTATGTGCTTTCTATTGGAAGTCAGATGACTACAACTAAGAGACAAATTCTTGGCTAGCCTGCTCTCTCCTGCTCTCTGCATCTCCCTGGTCTGGGACAAGGGGACTATTGTGACTTCACCCCATATCATCCCAAGTCCCTTCATTTGGACCCAAATGATCTATGCCCCATTATAGACTGAAGAAAAAGAACCCCAGAACCTTGAGTGACCAGTTGCAGCCCTTCTACAGGAACACAGAGGAGGCCAGAGTAGTTGTAGGAAAAGAGGCAACAAGCCAGGCTCCCAAGAGGAGCTTAGAAGGTGACAGAGCAGGGAAAGATAGAGTGGCCTGCAGTTGACCAGTAGGTCTTGGCTTTGACAGACCCTGTGAACAAGGCACATGCAAAAGGAGCCAGCATATCTGACTCTGGAAACATCAGCAGGGCTGGGACACAGTGCAGTTTGAGCAAAGATCAAGTCAAGAAACCGGCACATGAGCTGGGTAGAGAAGGGGATACTGGGACATCCAATCAGTTTCATAGACTCCCAGGAAAGCATCAGGGTGACTGTGCAACTGAGAGCAGAAGGACTTTAGGTGGGGTGTAGCCAGAGGCACAAACAGTTGTCTATGAATGCCCTTCCCTCTCTGTTGCCAGGTGACTCTCTGTGGCTGGTTCCTCCACTGCCTTGACCTGATGGTAGAGCATGGCAGGAATGGTGGTTTTAGGAACTGAGTCACTTGTGTCACAGTGCTTCATACTCAGTGTTCCCATGAGTCTACACCTGAAGATGCACGGGAGAATACACGGTCCTTCCTTTTTGTATAGCGCGTCTGTCTACCCTTGACATCCTTTCCTTCTGGATGCACACTTTCCACATCGCCCGTCTACAATAAGACCAGGCTTATTATTCAAGGCTCCCAAGAGCCTCTCTCTGCATGGGTACCAGAGATGCTGCACTACCTCCATGACCAGGAACTAAGCATATATTTCTCTTCAGCTCTCAGCACCATGTATATGATAGAATAAAACCAGAGACTAACCACCAACCAAAGAGCACACATGGAGGGACCCATGGCTCCAGATACACATGTAGCAGAGGATGGCCTTGTTGGACATCAAAGGGAGGGGAGGCCCTTGGTCCTGTGGAGGCTTGATGCCCCAGTGTAGGAAGATACTAAATCGGTGAGGTGGGAGTGAGTGGGTGAGTGGAGAAGCACCCTCATAGAGGCAAAGGGGAGGAAGGAGGTGGGATGGGGGGGTTGTAGAGGGGTAACCAGGAAGGGGATATCATTTGAAATGTAAATGAATAAAATGATTTCAACAACAACAATAGAAACACAGTGTCATTCAGAATCCCAAGTTGAAAAGACTCTACACTGCGGTTACTCTGCGGTCTCTGTGTTTTAAGAGGGACAGATCAAAGTTGCACACAGAGAAAAGCCAACAACATGTGAGGTCCCAAGGACTCCAGAGGACATAAGCGAGCCCTTCTCTCTTGTCCTCTTTCAGCGTAAAAGACAACACTGACATCCTATTCCATAGCGCTGGGGACTTGTTTTTTAATCCAGGTTAACACAGAGGTTTTAAAATAACAACTTTCAAAGGAAATGAGAAGGTAACAGAATCATTTTCTTAGGAAAATACAAGCTAAGTAAATTAAGCTGTCTTTTCTAACCCCCAAGTGTTCCTGTGAATTTGTTTCTGTTTATTATTGAATATTGACATTTCCTTTTACTCTCAAAGAAAGTTCTGTTGTAAAAGTGAAAGTTCTGCTATGGTTTTTTTTTTTTTTTTTTTTTTTTTTGGCTCCTGAAACCCCTTAAAATTTTAATTATCTCAATAAATATTTATTGAGAATCTATTATGAGCAAGCAATCCTGCCAAGAAGTGTCTAGATCAGCAGTGGGGTGTGGTGGTGATCCGCCTTCTCTGCCTGTACTCAACTGTAAAGCACGGCTTTCCTGGAGGAAGATTAGGTTTCAGGAAAGAAGTGTTTTTCTTATTTCGGGAGCCTCAGAAATGCATCATTTTACGGTCCTCGTAAACACGGAAATAATGCTTGAGTGACAGCAATCCCTGCCTCACCTACACCCCAGTAACAGACATGGCAAAGGAAGAGGGACAGGATCATTCTGGAAGGCTGGAGGGCTGGAAGGCTGGCACCACAGGGAGGGAGTTTTGGCAAGTGTTCTGGTTAGCTGTCTGTCAACCTGACACAAACTAGTGTTACCTGGGAAGAGGGAACCTCGACTAGTTCCCTGAAAGCAAGTGTGTGGAACGTCTTTTAAATTAGTGATTGATGTGGGAGGGCTCAACCCATTGTGGGTGGGGCTACCACTGGACAGGCAATCCCAGGGTATATTGAACAGCGATCTTCCATGGCCTCTGCCTCAATTCCTGCTTCCGGGTTTCCCGCCCTGACTGCCTTGGGTGGTGGACTAGGATATGTAACTGTGGGCTGAAATAAAACCTTTCTCCCACACAGGGTTCATGACACTTGCTTGTCTCCACAGTGGAACATAACTGACATGGTCACAGAAAGGAATACAGGGAGCAAGAGTCTGGACCTTGACGGGCAGCCACGAGTGCTGTACCTGGTGTTGCGGGTCACCTTGTAGATTTGTCTGTGGGATCTGGGGAGATCTTGGCTGATGGGGATGGTGGAGGGTGGAGTTCTACGTCTTGATACAAATAAAATGTGAACGCCTGTGGGCTACACGGCCGTGAAAGTTTGAGGTGTTCTGTTTTGCAAAGGCAAGAACATTAACAAAGCTTAGGACATTCAGCATGCCTAGACACCCGCTCATTTTTGTGTATCTGCATTTTAGAAGTGCTAGAATTCATTCCCTGGAGGATTTCCCCAGGGTCACAGCATGGACACTTTACATGCCATAGGTGCCCCAGTTGGTGGCTATCTGGCCCTGGTTTATGAAGGCTGCATTTGGCTCCCTCTGTGGACTTCCCTGGATGCTGGCTTTGCTCCCAAGTGCTTGCTCACAGTAAACACCGCACAGGTGCTGAGGGTGATTTTCTAGCTCCTTTCCAGCAGTCACAGGGCTGAGCACAGCTGCCTAGCAACAGATTTGCTGTGCACCATGAAAACAACAGAGAGGAAAATGGGAGGGGGTGCAGGTAGGCTTGAATATTGCCACATGGAGTGCGGGGGTCAAATTGAGAGCTAAGGCTGGCATCGATTATTTTCACGAAGGAGAAGGATGTGAAAACAAAGATGGAGTTGTACCAGCGTCCCTTGCACGGAGCCCTGCTCCCCCCCCCCCCCCCCCGCTCCGCTTCCCGCTTCCCGCTTCCCGTTGCTTTAGTGAGCCACCTCACCTGCCACACGCCAGTTCTGGTTGGCACTCTGTGACCAGTGCATCCTGCCACCTACACTAGGGCTCTCTGCCCCCACATGAGTCAGTTCTTGTTGTCCCCGTTTTCATTCCGTGCTTCCTGTGACCTCATTGTGTATGCAACAACTGTAGTTCCGTGTCTCCTCTCATTCCAGGGCCCTGTATGCCTACTCATATACCCAGGAAGGTCAGCAAAGATAAAATTCCCACTCTCTATGAGGCCCCTGGAGTGCTAAGGCGTAAGTTTGGCCTGAAGTTTATTTTTACTTTGATTGGGATCCACCTGAACCCTATCCAACCTCAGCCCCAGAGAGTGTGGAGCTTCATCAAGAAAAAAGAAAGAAAGAGAGAGAGAAAGAAAGAAAGAGAAAAAGAAATCTGTGCCAGGAAGATGGCAAGCCTTCTCCTTCTACCTTAGAAGCAAGTGACATCCTCAGAAGCATGAATACACTTCTTTTCTTCCCCTGAATGTCATCCCATACACCTCCTGGCTCTTGAGCAGTGGGGGTCCTAGCAGAGACCATGGAGTGTGTGAACAGGCTCCTGGATGCAGGCAGCCATGGAGTGTGTGATCCCCAGAATCCTCAGATGCTTGGAAGAGCGAGCTTCTAATACAACCATAGGCTGTGCAGTGGGACCTGGGAGACTACCACATGAAAGCACCACAGGCAGGCACTTCTCCACCTTCAGCATGAGATTCTTTGGAATTGAAAGGGAGCGGGGACGGAGAAATGCAGGGATTGAGGAAGATAAGAAAAGACCAGCAAGTGACTATAAGGTTCAAGACCCCTCTCTCTCAGGTGTTGCAGGTCATCTCGGGTCCTCACGTGGGTCTTTACAGTCTGAGGATGCATTGAGAGAAGCGGCAGAACCATCTACTGAATCCAGTTGTGCTCCTTGACTAAATGTAGTGCCTGCTCAGCAGGGAGGTGGGAGAAGACAGAGCTCACACCTTTCAGCTTTGTACTTGGAAAGATAGAGACAACCAATGTCAGAAAGGAATAATGTATACATGAAGAATATTAATGAGATATTAATTTCCTATCTCCATGCTCTCCCCTCAAATTCCAAGTAGGAGATCAAAGCCGTTTATTTTCCTCATCTCCTTGTGGCAGAGACTGCTCTGTTATTAACTCAAGGGCCAGCCTGGTCATGTGTTAGGAACTTGTTAAGTGAGACACAACTTTTGGGATGAGGGTTGGCCATACTCACACCCTGTTGTCAGAAGCCCAGAAGGGTCAAAAGTTATTTGTCGCATCTCAGAGGACATACATGGGACCAGAATGTTTCTCCAGACCCTGTCAGTGGGTACTTTCAGGTTCTCTTTCCCAGGTGCCTTTGTTCAGGTACCGACCCTAACCTGCACACAAGTGCGGCATGCAAAGGTGATGCACATGACTGGCCAAAGCTACGCACATCCACGTTCATTCTGGCCCACTGAATCTTGCTCCAATTCCCATGGCAAGATGCCTGAACATACAACTTTAACCTTATCCTGTGTACTCATGGAATCTATGCAACCAAACCCAGAGCTTCTCACCCTGCACACATGGGAGATGAATAGTAAAGAATGACGCTGTTATATTTCAGACACTGGAACAGGAAATGCCCTTACGCACACAGTGAGCAGCTTTAGACCATCTGCCACCAGTTTCCATGACGACGCTCTTAAGCTCTGAGCTGAAGCTGTTCTCACCCTGTTATCTTGGTTGTGTGATACAACAACATTTGACTCGTCCGGAAATGAATGGAGGACTGGCTAGATGCCTCAGATGGTAAAGGAGAGAGAGGCACTTGAGGCCAAGCCTAAAGACCTGAGTTCAATGCCTTGGTTCCACATGGAGGAAGAAGAAAACCAATTTCCACAAGTTGTCCCTTGACTTCCATGTGTATATGTGTACACACACACACACACACACACACACACACACACACACTATAGATAAATAAATGAATGAATATAGTAAAATATTTGAAATGTTCAAATAAAGGAAACCAAAAAAGGAAGGAAGAAAGAAAGAAAAGAGGGAAGGAAGGAAGGAAGGAAGGGAGTGGGAAGAAGGAAGAAAAGGAAGGAGGGAAGGAAGGAGGAAAAGAAGGAAGGAAGGAGGAAAGGAAGGACAGAAGGGAGGGAGGGAAGAGGAAAGAGGGAGGAATGAGAAAGGCACAGTTCTCAGTTGTTGCTCAGTTCATGTCTGCAGCAGCCTTGCAACATGCAAGGTTTGTTTCAGCCACATCTGCCCCCTTTCCCTGAGGCAGCCACAGGGTACTTATCCTCCACCCCTCCCCCATGACTTCCATCTGAGGGACTGTCTAAAGCATGCCTCTCTCGGGACAGTGTGATGGAGCTGGAATAACAACGAAGGTCTTCACAGACATAGAAGTCAGTCCCGCTGCCTTGCACCCAGCGGTGATTTCCAGGGGATGCTGGGCACAGCCAGTTCTGTGCACTCAATTTGACGGCTTTATTTCTTCATCCTCTGTGCATTTTGTGATTTGCTGGCTGAGCCATAACTTGTATGTATCAGGTACAAGAACAGCCTGTCTAGTTGAGCTGAAAAGAGCAGATGTTCTCTTGTTTAAGCCCGAATGAGAGACCTCTTAAAGCTGTGCAGTTTAGATGCAATTACCCCATTCCTAAGACAATTTGCTCCTTAATCTAATATTCACCAGGGCCACTCTGACCTGTTTCTGAGCAGGAACAGAAAGCTCATGCAGGTACACTGACTTATTAGGGTATTTGTTATTCGGCTGTTTTCTCCCTCTACAGACCAGACAGGGATGTTCTTAAAAACAGCTGAAAAGTTTTGCCGCAGCGGGTAGCTAATGCAAAAATTACATAATTCAAAGAAGTGTGTGACTGGTACGATCACATTCAATTAGGAAACCATTAAGAAGTTCGGTGTGGAGTGACGGCTTTCTACAGAGCCAGCTGGCTTGGAGACCGGAGGTACAGAGATCAGCTCTCACTATTTCAATTGTGAAACAGACACCCCACCCTGGACATCCATGCTTCAAGTGAGGAATGAATTGAAACTGTGGCTTCCGTTCGTGAACTGAACAATGCTCATAGAGGAAACTACTGATTTTAAGATGCACATAGCAAATAATCACAAAGTAAAAACCAACATTTATTCCGTGAGGCGATACGTTTTTGGGAAACTGCATCTTGATATCTTAAAAGACAACTCTCAGCTACCAAAGATCGCTTTGGCCTCGTGTAGCAGTAATGAGAGATCTTCAACTGTATTAAGAATTTGAACCTAGGATGCTTATGCTTTGTCAGAAAACAGCAAATCACAGTCATACTACCTCTTGATTATTATCTCTTGGGGCTGTAAATACTGGGCAGAAGGGTCTAAAGGACAAAGGCTGGTGACATTTTAAATAACTTAGGAATGTAACTATGTCACTGTTCACAGATAGGCACAAATATCTGGAGGGAAGGTTTCTGTGTACATGTGTATTTATGAGTGTGCGGCTGGTGCACATACATGCTCACTTGTGAGTGAAGACTGGAAGAGAACCAAAGCCATTGAATTTCCCCACCCAATACAAGATCTCTCGCTGAAGTCTACAAGAGGCCAGGATGACTAGCGGGCAAGCCCCCGGGGTCCTCCTCTTTCTACCTCTCCAATGCCTGGATTACCAATGGGTTAATAACAATATGGGTTTTTATAATATGGGTTCTGGATCTGGAACTTGGGCCCTCATGCTTGGGAGACAAGTACTTTAAACTGATTGAGCCATTTCCTCAGCCCTTAAATGGAAGTCTCAATCAAAAGAAAAAAAATATTAAAATTAACACTAACTAGGGCCCAAAGGAATTAATATACAAACAATCATTGGATGCTCATTCCACAACCCCATCTCTTTGTCAAGCCTAAAACTCTAGCCCTGTTGGTACCATTCCTGTGTTATTTCTTAGAATAACTATTATTCTAAGAAATATTAGTATTCCTCAAGACTAAAACTTCTTGGGGTTACAAACAACAGTGACTAAGAGCTGGCCTACTCGGGTACTTTTCATCTGAAAGCTGGGTCTCTGGAGGCCCTCTGGGAGTTAAGGAGCACTGTGGAGGTGTGAGCTTGATTGCTTTTGACTAGCCCTGTGGAGATTTGAGCTTGATTGCTTTTGACTAGGTCCTTTCACAGATCTTTTGAAGAGAACTTGAGCTGTGGAAAACCTATAAAGGTCAAGTAAGATCTATCCACAGCAATGCGTGTGGCATCTTCCCCGGGCAGAGCCAATAAATTCTGTCATCAGCAAATAAAAACATTTATAAGTTAAATCTTCATTTGAACTGGCATACACATTTTATATGTTTCTCCTTCACAAAAATGTTAAGATGTGTTTTTAATCCACTCCTATGTCAGCCATGATTCTAACTGGTTGAAATCACACCTTAGCCCAACAGCCTGTGGGAATCGTGACCCAACAAGGGAGGGAGAGATTCTGAGTAGGCAGTCAGACAACATTCAACATTCAATATTCAGGTCCTCCTGTCAGAACACCTTGCTACTACTGACAGGAAACTTCTCTGTTCCATGCACAGAGCCCTTCATCAAAATACCCCAGGTCTACAGAGCAAAGAACCTTTCCTAAGTCAAGATAGTAACAGCATTCCAGGGTCCCCCCATCACACTATTCTGCTCCCATAAAACTTGGTGTTTGTCAGCTGTCTTCTTCCAGATCACCTCCTGGTTCTTAACTTTCTCTTCTCTACCTCGCAAATTCTTTCTCTCATAAGCACCATCTCCTGTTTTCCCATACTGTGGGTATATGTTCATATTAGCCAAGGTTCTTGACACTGTGACAAAGTATCTGGTACAAACAGCATTCAGGATGAAGGATACTTCTTGATGCCTAGTTTCAGAGATTCACTTCATGGTTGTGTGGTCCCATAAGCTTGGGCAGAATATCATGGCAGCAGACATGTGTGGCGGATGTGGTTTGTCATACAATGCAGCTGGGAAACAGTGAGAAGGGATCCAGGAAGGGGTCAGGGCAAGATAAAGACACAAAGACATCCCTTACTGATCCACTTCCCACCTCCAAGCATTTGAAAATCTGCCAAAATCCTGCCGCTAGCTGGAAACCAAAGCAGTCAACACACAAGCTTTAGGAGGCCAGTCCATTTCCTGACGGGGCCAGTGTGCTTCAACCTCTGCCTTCTTGATCCTCCTTCATTCTTTCCTCTGCACCTCAGACACACTCCACTTTAGGCAGCCACATAAAAACTCAGGACTTAATGCATGCATGACAAACAAGATGGACATTTTCATACTCTCCATGATACTCAGAAAGCCTATGAGCAGCACAAGTTAAATCTCAAAACCTCCAAGTCACATATCCCTGGTTTTCCATACTTCCTGGCGCTGGACTCCACTCTATCATATCTGTCTTCTACTTTCTTCCCTACCTGGAAATTGATTAATCTCTCAGGTTTACATTACCAACCTGATTCATTGTTGCCTTTTCTGTACCGACAGCAGTATTGGTCACACTTAAGAACAGCATTCACACTAATTAATAAGACAGCAATGATGGCAGTTCCAAACTTTCAGGTCTTAATAGATCACTGGCTCAGGCAAGAAATAAATGCTTCAGTGAATTATGTTGAGGAAATATTCTTGCAGTGTCACATGACAGCTCTGTATGCTACACGTCCTGGGAAAGTATTTCTGCAGTGTCATGTGAAGGCTTTGTACGTTCCGTATCCTGGTCAGTTTTGTTGTTGTCAACTTGACACAAGTTGACAGTAATTTTGGAAGAGAGAACCTCAAATTGAGAAAAGGCTCCCACCAGTTTGGCCTGTGGGCAAACCCTAATGTGCATCTTCTTGATTAATGGTTGATCTGGAAGGGCATGGTTCACTGTGGGTGGTCCTACAGTGTACAAGGAAGTAGGCTGACCAAGTCAGTAAGGACCGGCCCTCTATGGCTTCTACTTCAGTTCCTACCTCAGATTCCTGTGTTGAGTTCTTGCCCTGACTTCCTTTAGTGACAGACTATGGGGTGTGAGGTGAAACAAACCCTTTCCTCCTCAAGTTGCTTTTGCTTATAGCATTTCATCATAGCAAGAGGAACTCTGACTAAAACATTAGCCAAATGAATTATGCGCGAGCACAGCCAAGACACATCTACTTCTCAGTGTTCTCTGTTTGAAACGCACGAATCGTTGCTAGTACACAATTGTATACAATTTCCCTGATCACAGACATTAAACACCAACGTTGTATAACAAAGGTCAGAGGGATTTTTGTTTTACTAGTGGTTTTGTGAGCATTATTGATAATCTGATAAGTATCAGATAATTGTGGCAGGCAATTTTCACTGTGAAGATTTCATAGAAATATATAAGAACCTTAGTGACAGCCAGAGCTTCCTCTGAGGTGTCCTCATGTCTCAGGAAAAGGTCCTACACCACTGCATGTGCAGGCAGCATCAAGTGGCCTGCAGGTTTTTTGTTTTTGTTTTGTTTTTTTTTTTTTTTTGCACATTAATTTGAGAAGAAAAACCATTGCGAGTGGTGTGGGCGAGAAACCGGATGGGAGAGGGTGGAGGCGGGCTTGCTCATGTGCCATGTGGCATCCGTGCATGGGACTCTCAGACAATAAAACTTTTTAATAAAAAAGAGCATCTTACTTTATTTACTTACAAATTTTGAAGTTCCTTAAGACATTTTAGCATCTCAGGGTTCCCTGAGCTGAAACAGTGCATACCATCAGTAAGAAAAGGGTAACTTCCCTGTCATTAAATTCTATTATGAACAAAGCAGGTGGTACATGTTTAAGCCAAGGCCCTCTGCTAGGGAGATTTGGAGAAGGACTCAGAATGCTTAGAATTCTGTTTAGACCCTTGCATAGAAGGATACAATTTTGACCATTTGGTGACTGAAACCCCCAATCCAGATTTCTCCAAGAATAGGCTGACAGTCACCGGCTTCCTGAACAATGTCTAGTCTGCTTACTTTTAACTTAATTAAAACCCGTGCACATTTAAACAAACCCAGCGCTCGCCTCCACTTCCTATCCAAAGCCCATGTCTAGCATCACCGCTTTATAAAATACCAGCTGCTCGGTGTTAATTTTTGTACGGAGACATAAATCTGCTTAGAAAAAGCTTGTGTATATAATCTGAATAATCAGAGCAGAGTAGTACATTATCCACACTCACAAAATTACCTTAATGAAAATGTTCACACAAAAGCTACGGTGTAGCGGGGAGGACTTCTGTAAGATTAGGTTACAGGGGCTCAGAGGATAGCTCAGGATTGATAAGCAGGTAACAGGGCCGGGCCATTTAATGAGAAACACACATGACAGGGATGGACCCACAGCCATCAAGTATTGTATTAATTAATGTATTAATTAATTAATACATTATTAATTAATGTATTAATTAATTAATACATTATTAATTAATCTCTGTATTAATTAATATCTCACTGTTGTGACCAAGTATCCGACAATACACAACTTGAGGAAGTGAGGGTTTATTTGAGTCCATGTTCAGAGGCATGCTGTCTATCATGCTGGGAAGGCAAGGCATCAGGAACCCACAGCATTAGGTTACATTGTATTCCAGGAACCGATAGCAATAGGTTACATTGTATCCATAGTTTTTATATATATGTATATATATGGAGAGAGAGAGAGAGAGAGAGAGAGAGAGAGAGGGAGGGAGAGAGAGAGAGAGAGAGAGAGAGAGAGAGAGAGAGAGAGAGAAGTGGTGGTATTTATCTGGCTTTTTCTTTTTCCCATTTTATTTAAGTATACCATCCCAGCCCACAGGAGGTACTACCTACATTCAGGGAGTCATGTTCAGTTAAACTTACCTGGAAACACCTTCATAACTCCCCAAGGTGTGTCTCCTAGATTATACCAAACACAGCCAAGTTCACAGTCTCTATCCTACACAACATACAACTAAATAAAACATGCCAAGAAGTGCCCTTCAAGACAAAGGACACTAGTCCCTAAAGCCAGTGATCTAGAGACACAAAGCAAAGAAGTTCAGTCCTAATGCTGTCGCAGCTTGCATCATGGGAGTTTCCAGACTTCTTTCTGGACAGGGGAGGGGAGGTCAATTGGATCCTCATAGTATTTCCAAAATAGAGAGATCAAAGTGAGGGTGAGAACAGACAAGGCTTAGCAGTTTTGAAGGTTAGAGAGGAGAGAGGAGATGGGGAGAAGAAAGGAGCATAGGGGAGAGAGGGAGAGAGGAGAGGAGATAGAGAAAGGGGGAAGGTAGGGAAGGAGGGAGGGAGAAAAGAGAGAGGAGAAAGAAGAGAGAAGGGGTAATGGGGGAGAGAGGAGAGAGAGGGGAGAGGGAGAGAGAGGAGAAAGAGGGAAGGTAGGAAGGTAGAGAAGGAGAGAGGGAAAGAATAAGAGGGAGAGAGAAGAGGAGAGAGGGAGAGAGAGGGAAGGGAGAGAGGGAGAGGGGAGGAAGGTAGAGAGAGGGAGAGAAAGGAGGAGGGGAGAAGGGGGGACAGAGGAGAGAGAAAGGAGAGGGAGAGAAAGGAGAAAGGGAGGGGAGGAAGATAGAGGGGGAGAGAAAGAGGGGGAAGAAAGGGGAGAAGGGAAGAGAGGAAAAAGAAGGGGGAAGAAAGACAGAGAGAGAGAGGAGAGAGGGAGGGGGAAGGAAGAGAGCACAGAGAGAGAGAAAGAGAGAGAGAGAGAGAGAGAGAGAGAGAGAGAGAGAGCACAAGAAAACAGTAAAGCTATTTAGTTGTTATCTACAACTAAGTTCTATGCGACCAGGACCTGGAGAACCAGAAGAGTGGAATGAAGATCATGAAACACTTTACAAACAAGCCTGTCCCAAATACACATCCCCGAGAGTCGCCAAACCACCACACTTAAAGCACCGAGAAAATGATCCACTATCACCGACCCTGAAGCAACAGTAGGTGAGGAAATTCCTAAGGAATTTCCTGCAAGGAATAGAAACCACACTCAGCAATGAAGAGTTTATAAAAGATCTGGCCTGAGCTTATGGAAATGAAAACTCTAAAAACTGAGAGCAGGAAAAAAAAAAAAGCACAAATTGCTTTAGTTCAGAAACGGGAAATCTTGAAGGCAGCCATGGCCACCAGAGAAAGAAGACAGTGCAAAGCAAGTGAGCAGGGAACTGGCTTCTCAGGGACAGTGGCACGTGATGTCGTGTGTGAAACTGTAATTCTCAGGAGAGTATAGAAGGGAGGAAAGAAAAACTAGTTTTTAATACGATTGCTTTGAACTTGTAAGACCCCAAACCCAAAGATCTAAAAAGCCAATCCTGGAGGACCTGGAGAGAACGGCACTCAAAGACATCCCAAGCAAGTTACTCAGACAGACAAAGAGAAAGCCATCTTTGAAGCAAAAAGAACTGAAAGGCCCGTTGTGTCCAGAAGAGGGAAGTCATGAAGCACAGCTGATTTTCTTCTTCAGAAAAAGGAAGGGTGAAGATTAACACCTTAAAAATACTAAAGAGAAAATGCCAACCTTCCGAGGCTAACTTCATAAGATAATTTGTTAAAACTGAAGGCAAGCCTGAACAACTGGCTTCAGCTATGGCTTAGGGATGCTGGATTCATGAAGGGCCACCTACCTCCACACACCTACCAAGTTCTTGTGGGGAGACTCTGACAAACCTCTGGAACTTTGTCTGAATTTTGTTGTGACACGCTATACAAACACGTAAACTAAACAACACAGTACGGGATCCTTACAGCTGTGGCTTAAAGCTCAGCCCATGAGTTCATTAGGGAAGAAAATCACTGAGTGATTTCCTTCCCAGACTTCCTCTTTCAGCCAACCTCACTAGGGGCAGCCTGTTCCCAGGTCTATGCAGTCCTCCAGCCTGCAGGGTGGGATTCCCCACCCCATTCTCTGGGTCCTACCTTGCCTGCATCTGTGTATGCAGTCATGTTGCAGATTGACAGGGAAAGGGAACCTTATTGTCCCTGGCCCCAGCTTGTATTACCAGCACCCCCGAGAGAAGGTTCTATTGCAGAACAGGACTCGGCATCTACAGACCCTTACTACAGAACTTTCTGTGGCGTGTGTGACAATTCCACACCAGGACACGGCAGCTTTGGGTCCTGATCCTTGAGCCTGAAGCAGAGGCTTCCTGAGAACGTGTTCCATTTATCCTAGCGTCTACACCTGAGTCATTGCTGCTCAGAGTCTTGGACACAGGATCCCGAGGCTATGATGAACTGACCCTTGGCTCTGTGCTGTTTCATCAAACCAGGAAAAATTCTGCACTTTAAACTTAGGTTTAAAGAGACGAAAAGGTGAGCATTGCTAGCCAGAGGTCCAACCTAATGATGGAAGGCACAGAGCTAAAATAAACCCATAGAGAGCAGGAAGGAGCTACTCGAGTTTGAGAGGCTAATGACATGGCTTTGAAGAGTTATTTGACAGGAAGCAGTAGAGATAACATCAGTGACAGGACCCTAGCTGGATGACAAGGAAGCGAAATCAGGTCAGAAGTTTAGAAGCTGATTGGTTGAAGCATAACTTCTCTTCCCTTAGGCTCATAGGAACCTAAGGCAGCGTGAGCGCCAGGCACCTCTGTTACCATTGTGTGTCTGTCTCCTCCACATTGAGTCTCTTCCTTATTTCTAAATGCAGGCAAGCTACCTACCCTGGGAGCCTATCTAACCCCGTTTAACCTCCCTCAATGCTGAGGGCCCACAGGTAGCTCATTTGCCTGTTCCGGTCATCATTTTGGATTGTAGGAAGAACCAAACCACCCTGAGCAAAACAAAGCCACCCCAGATGAGAGCAACTGTACAAGGCTACAATGTAAAACTGGAATAATGGTCTATTGAGAACCAGCTTATACAGGACCGGAGCTGAGACAGTGAGCAGCCAGACCAAGCCTTGGCCAGGATGGTCTCACTCTGCTTGCACATTGGCTCTTCCCACAGTTCTGCTGTTTTAACTCATGTCAGTAACCTGAAATGAGCTTGAGGTTACTAGGTTGCTTCAGTTTGCTTCTCTTTCCATGTGGTCACTTGCAATAAATGTTCTCTCTGTGTTGGGATTTGTGGCCAACCCAACTTGTCGAGGCTTCTTTCTTAAAAGCTCCAGTTCCTACATCAGGAATAAAATACAGGGTATCATCCCACACCCTGAAGACAGGAAAAGGACGATAAGGAAAGATTCTGGGTAACTCGAATACATGTAACAATATGGGTACAAACCCAGGCATGGTGGATTACACCTGCGATCCTGGCACTTGGGAACTACAGGCAGGAGGATCACCACAGGGATCCTACCATCAGCCAAGAAGCTGTTTGCAACTGATAGTGGCAGGGAGGGACCGAGGGAGGGAGGGAGGGAGGGAGGGAGAGAGAGAGAGAGAGAGAGAGAGAGAGAGAGAAAGAGAGAGAGAAAGAAAAAGAGAGAGAGAGAGAGAGAGAGAGAGAGAGAGAGAGAGAGAGAGAGAGAGAGAGAGAGGAGGTTTTCTTCAGTTGAATAAAACTGGCTATATCAACCCAGGGCAAAGCCCATATTCAATAGTTGGCCAACACAAATCAGGCTTTATTGTTACATGTGTGCTTTATTTTTTGTTTCTTCTTGTGTGTGTGTGTGTGTGTGTGTGTGTGTGTGTTTTGTTGTTGTTAAGAGAGAAAAGAAAACATGAAGTTGGGTAGGTATGGTGGTGAAAAAGGATCAGGAAGGAATTCGAGGAGTAAAGTTTTGAAAAAAGTAAGCAGAAACACACACACACACTCACACGTGCACACACACACACACACATACACACACACACACACACACACACACACACACACACGAGTATATATAAAATGCTCCCATAGACTTGCCTACAGGCAATCTGAGGGAGGTAATTTCTCAACTGAGATCCATTGTTCCTGCTTTCTCTCTTTCTTTCTTTCTTTCTTTCTTTCTTTCTTTCTTTCTTTCTTTCT
>JANHMN010000015.1:5059266-5080732 GCA_030674055.1 Rhabdomys pumilio | reverse complement strand
TCTTTCTTTCTTTCTTTCTTTCTTTCTTTCTTTCTTTCTTTCTTTCTTTCTTTCTTTCTTTTTGACAAGTTGACAAAACCCAGACATCTCAGAAACTAGACTGAAACTACAAACTACCAAAGTAACCCTGATGAAAAACCTTGAAATACCAGAACGAACTGAATCCCCACTGAATGGCCTTCCAAACTCATCTGCAGGCCCGAAGGAACTCACTAGCAAACTCTCACAAGCAGGTCACAGGGTTTTCCCCAACACCGAGGACAGGACAGTGTCAGAGAAACTATTTGTCAAAGAAGTAGCTGATGTGAATGAGTCGTTAGAAGATTCACAGAACTTCACTGGGTAATGGACCCAACACAATGTTAGGCAAGATGTTGGAACAGAAGCTTAGCAAAGACATGCGGATGGTGACTTAGCCAATGGACAGATGTGGGCTTAGAAATCAGGAAGAAAAAAAAAAAAGAAAGTTGCAAAACAGTAGTGCATTCCCCAGAATATCAAGATGAAAACCGAGTCACCTTATAGCTGCGAGACGCTGTCTGAATCATTGGAAAAGCAAAACTCGTCTTATCTTTTCTATTCTAACAGGAAAGAGATGGAATAGGAAAAAGATTTGTTTTTTCATCATCTCTTTCCTGAGGGAACAATCTAATGTGGGCCGTGCAGGTTAACCATTCTCAGCATGCAGGCACCAGATACTTGTAGACAGACCCTATGCTGGGAAGTCAGCATGAGCCCATGAAACAAAACACAGGACTGTTGGGAGCCGACTCGTAGCAGAAAGGGGCTATCATCTTTGCAGCTATCTTGAGCCATATACCCTGACAAGAGGCTTGTTTTTCAACAGCCTACAACAGCTGAAGCACACTCTGATAAACATCTTGTTTATCCCACATATCTTGTTTTGCTGTTTAGAGCTCACAGCTGCAAGGTGCACATGGTATCCACGCCTGTAAGGCATGGGGTGCACATGCTATCCACACCATACACACCTGTAAGGTACACGTCATATCCACAACTGCAAGGCACATGGCAAAGGTGTATAAATACCCCAGATTTCCCTTCAATAAATGAGACTTGATCAGAACCTCTATCTTGTCTCCATTCTCCGAGTCTCTTCCTCTTTATCCCCACTCTCTCTCTTGCTAGATTCTGACCCGCAGACCGAAGTGGCAGAGCTGTCCGTGACACAGGACACAGAAGTGATTGCCAGAGGAGGCCTTGGGCAGTGTCATGGGTCAGTTTGATGTCAACCTCAATGAACGTCAGTCCTCCCAGAGGCAAACAGAGGTAGGGCATTTCCAGAGAGGCTTGACTATGATGAAAAGACCCACCTTAGTTGGACAATGCTATCCCAAAGACTGAGAGAAAAACAGAGAGAGAGCTGAGTGCCAGCGTCACCTCTACTTCCAGACACAATGTCACCAGCTGCACCTTCATTGCTTTTCCACCTGTGCAAGAGAGCTACCCATTGTGGACTCTACCTCCAAGAGAACCGCCCTCGGTGGACTCCACCCCCAGGAGAGCTGCCCACAGTGAACTCTAAGCCAAGAGAGCTGCCCACGGTGGACTTCACTCCTGGGAGAGCCAAGTAAAACCTTGTGTCATGAAGTTGTCATTGTCAGGCATTTTGTCACAGTGTTGGAAAAATAATACAATCATTTGGGATGTGGTCAGAGTGTTCTCCTCATTGGCAGTCAGGACCAACGCGTGATCAAGGATCAGAAGTCAGCACGTAGCTATGCCTCCTTATGTTCTGAGCTGCTGACTTCAAGGGTGGGAGCATCCTTACTGCAAGGATGTTGGTCTTGACAGCAGAGTATGTCAGGTTAGAAAGGATCATTCTAGAAGCGTGGCTGCCCCAAATGCAAGCTCAGTGGATTCATTTCTTTCTCCTATGTGATGGCTACCTTTTAAAAGAATCTTCCTGGTAATTCCATAAAGGTTAGACTTGAAGTGCAGGTCACCGTTAATGCAAACGAGACAGCAAGGGTGCAATTCTGTTTTTCCTGTATAGGTAGGTCACCATTTCTTTATCATCTCTAATGAATAAGTGTCAGATTCTATTTCCTATTCTTGGGGTGGCCTCATAGAAGTTCCCTCAAAATAAAACATAAGACTTTCTTTTGATATTCTGCTTGGTAGTGTCTTGACCATCAAATTTCGAAAAGGATATATATATATATATATATATATATATATATATATATATATGATATATGATTGATATATGATATATGATATATGATATATGATATATAATATATGATAATTATATATTATATAAAATTCTCAGGTCTTTCATTAATATCATTCACTGTCCTGCTAAAGTTATTGTTTTGAGTATATTAAAGGTTGTTTTAAATTATTCAATGCTTGATTGCTATGGATGCAGGTTCTACATATTTCTAAATAATTTTGTCATAAATGGGTGATCTTTGAAAAAAGACAGAAGTTCATAAATACAATCATTTTATTTTGAAGCAATGTGGTTTTGTAAGATTATGGACTTCTTGATAAGAAAACAAATTACTTTTACTCTAAGTACCCCTAAAAGTGGATGACTTTCATATACCATGAACATTTACTAATTAAGCTGACATAGAAGTACGATTTTAGGTTTATGAGGTGAGGACTTTCAAGAGTACAGAACATTCTGTATTTTGTGTGGTTTTCTGCAAAGTGGGTCAGCTCTACTTGTGATCTTCCCATAAGTTAAAAATAGTCTTTTACATAAATATGAGATCAATACAATATCTCTTGTGATGTGATGCTTTTATTGTTAAAAATATTCCTGATGCACAAATTAATCTCTAATCCCACAGCGTAGCAGAGAATGCATTTAGTTCATTAAGCATTTCAAAAAGCCGAGAAACAGAGAATGCATCTCCCTTTCCCATATAGAATGGAAGTATGAATTTGTAGATGTCTGTTTGGTTATGCTGTGACCAGAAAGCCTAGATAATGGATCAGGAAATTTGTTACAAAGTGGGAATATTGCTAAGTAAACTGTAGATGCAACAGGGCCATCGGGACCTACAACATCTAATGAACAGTTTTATGGGGGTGGGGAATAGTCAGAACCAAAATAATCATTTCTAAACTATTCAGGCAATAATAAGCATGCCACCATTAGTACATTCACTATGAGATATCAATAAGTACTATGTTTCAAACACAAGATACAGAGCTCTACAAGGAAACTGCGCAGAAAATTACATCAGTCATTCAAGTGTAGTCCACACAATGGGTCCTGTCCTGTCAACCTGTCAGCTGCCTCGTGACTGACGTTGAACAGCCTTTTCCCAGCACCAAAGTGTCTGCTGGGAGTGGCAGAAAGTGAAGAGGCTAGCAGAGACATAGATGAGACTTACAGCCCCTATGCTCGGCGGTGATGCCTGGAACCTGATGAACCAAGCCTGGGTCAAAGACAAACAGAAAGGGGAATGCAGGGACAAGGGCTCAGCCTGTGTGTGCGAGGCTCTGCACATTCACTTCAGAGGAGGAAGATGAGCAGACTTGGGAGTTTAGTTCCTTTGGAGCCGAACATCACTGCACTTTACAAAGTGTGTTGCTCTTTGAATTTTCAATTTTCGTTTTTCATGGGAGTCTTAGAGACTGAAGATTTAGTCAAATATCGAGAGTTCCTGGGAAACTACCTTCTCTTGTCAGAGTTGCTCTTTTGTTTCATCGTGACTGTTGCATTTATTCTGGGAGTAGAATCCTTGATGAACTCTTTTAGACAAGGCTCAGGGTGAGGAATGGAATGCAGTTACAACCTTGAAATTGATACAGCAATGGATTGTTGACCACTTGAGGACCAGAATGCAAAGTCTACATTGCTTATCCATGTTCCCCAGTGGCTGCCCAGTGAGGCAGCAGATTGCTCACAATGGATGAGGGGCCACTGTAGACGATTACTCTTATTTAAGGAAAAACACTATTATTTATGTGTGTGTTTATGCATGGGGTGGGCATGGATGCAACTGCCTGAGCATGTGTGTGAAAGTCAGAGGGCAACTCCAGGAAACTTCCTTCACCTTATGTTTCCAAATAATATCTGTTGAGGCCCCAAATCTCATAGATTCCTCTGGACTGGCTTGACAGTGAGCCCCTGGGGTCCTCCTGTCTTTTCCTACTTTCTATAGAGCAGGGGTTATGGAGATGTGTTGCTATGCCTAGCTTTCATGTGGGTGCTGCAGATACAAACTCAGGTCCTTACATTTTTACAGAAAGCACTTTACTGGACGAACCATCTTCACAGCACAGGAAAGTATTGTCCAGACAACTTCAAGTCAATGGTTTCCTTCATTACTTTTCTGGCAGTACTGGGGACTGAACCCATGGCCTAGGCCATGCTAGGCAAGAGCTCTGTTACTGAGCGTCAGCTCTGGCCCCTGTGATGATGATTAGTAATTACATAATATCTATTGTCTTTGTAATGTCAATAATTACCCTAAAGGGCTTCTCCACGAAACACAGTGACCATGGCCGCAAGGCTACAGCTTGTAGCGAGCCCAAGTTACAGCATTCTGACTCAGTAAAACTTGTACAAGAGAAAGAATGAATGAATAAGTAATGAAGAAATGAATGATGAATGAATGAGTGAGTGAGTGAGCACTGCCCCAGTGGGACAATAAAACTTGAAAGAGTAGAAACTGGAGTCTGAGCCAGACTGTAAGAGTGAGTGCTGAAGGTACTTCCTCTTGGCTATAGTTCGGTGGCAGGGCGTCCTCTAAGCATCCCAAGGACTAGACTCCAGTCTCAGTACTGAAAACAAGCAAACAGCAGCAACAACAAAGCCTTCTATCATTATCTTTTGGCTTTAAAAAGGATATTTTGTACAATTCTATCTGGAAAAGAAACAGAATCTCTATCAATGCTTAGTTTAGCTGCCTTTAGGCCACGCCCACACATCCTACTTGTGTCGGAATACTGCCCACCTCTCTCTTGTTTACTTCCACACTATCTGTGACACAGTTGAGCCTAGCACATGGCCTGTAGGGTTTTAGTGCTTACTGTTGGGGGATCTCTGCAGATAAACTCTGCAGACAGTGGACGCAGATTATAGAGGAGCTGCTGACCCACAATGCACTGAGCAGTGAACCAACCTATGAATAAAGATACACTTGATTAGACTTCCACCGAAATGACTTTACAGCCATTACATAAGCTTCTCTCTTAGTTTACATTTCAAATATTAAAGGCCTTCCTTATTCTAGATTACACTAAGTCTTACATAAGCACAACAGATTTGGCACACAGATTTGGCAAGATCGCCTTGTAAGAAAATGTATCATTTGCCAATCCAAACTTTTTGGTTTTATATCCCCTGACCTTATAAATCTCATTTCTATTAAGGATGTGTTGGAAGGGGCTGGCATCTCCGGCCTGCCACAAGGACACGTTGAGAAGGTTTCGGCACAGATTGCCTGCTTCATTGCGTGGCTGCCACCCTTGACTTTGAATCTAGCAACTTCTGTATGCTTTACTTCTGTCCTCTCCCCTGCCCTGTGCACTGCCCTGTGCACTGTCATGGCTCTGCTCCTTCACTGATCAGCCTTTGATCAGCCCATGTGGCTTAGACAAGTTGAAGGATTCATGCTATTTCCAGGCGGGTTTGTCAATCTGAAAACACAGCTCTGGGTGATCCCCAGGCCAAGCATAATATAGTGATCCTGGGTCTCTTGCTGGTCCAATCCTCTGTCCTTTCCAAATACAGTCACCTCATTAAGTACAAGCCTCTCTCTTCAATGACGGTGCCTGGAACTCACCACCAAACATAAACTATCCCTTGCAGAAGCCTGCCACCCCAACACTACCTGGGCATGTACCACCAAAGGTTCCTGATCTCAGAACAGGACAGAAACTGAGGAGAAGGGAAAGAAGAGGGGGCAGGATCTCTGAGGAAGAGAGCAGGTCCATGGGTCTCACTCTGGTACCGTGATGGCACAGCACACTGTAAAACAATGTGGATTACAGCATCGTTAGTATGCAGAGTATTAGAGAGATCACTGAGAAGGATGCCAGGGTCAGACAAGATAAATTCTTTAAAGACTTCTCAAATTGTGTGTGTGTGTGTGTGTGTGTGTGTGTGTGTGTGTGTATGTACACGCATGCTTGGTCTTGTTGTTTTGGGTACATGAAAGTGCAAATCTGTAGGCCAGAGGTCATCCTAGGATGTCATTACCCAGGAAACATTTGAGACAGCTTCTCACTGAACCCCGTGCTCTCTAAGTCTCTCCAAGTAGGCTAGTCATGTTAGCTGTTGAGTACCAAGGATCTGCCTGTCTGCCTCCCCAGAGCTAGGATTAAAAGCATGACATGTCATTCCCAGCCGTTTTACTTGGGAGCTGGGGTTGAACTTGGGCACTCATGCTGGTCTAGCTTTTTTGAGAAAGGTGACATGGCCTTTGATGCTTCCTTCCTTCTATTCTATAATTTCATAAACACATGTTAGCGTGATATTTTCCATCCCATGGAGTTAATTGTAGAAACTGGGAAGTGGTGAAACTCAGTTCACACCTGAGGTTGGCTGTAGAGGGCTTTCCTTTGCTTCCATATACACCTTTGTTTCCCCTTAAAAGGAGAGCACCTTGTCCCACTGTTGCCGCATCTGTTGCTTCTATTCTAAAGAAAAGGTCGGTGCCAGCTGCAACCATCGTGTCTCACAGAACAGACAGGAAACTTGCTGTACTTAACTGAGGAGGACCTAGGCTTCCTTTCTTTCCCCTTGAAAGCATTTTCCAAAATAGGAAACACGAGCCACTCTGCTGGAGGGATTGTGCATAGTGGGGCCGCAGGTACCAGAGATGTGAGTGAAGAAATGCTCTTGCACCCAGCAGACGCAGGCTTGCTCCAGTATTAGCTCTCCTGCTGTCGATGAGAAAGAACCTACTCGTCCCAGCTAATTGAACGGGGAGGAAGAATAAGTTTTTGTTTTTACGACACTAAGTTTTGGGATGGACTAACAAGGTAAAGATGACTGAGCTAGGATGTTCATGCTCTTCTGTGTTCTTTACATAGCCTTCTTGTGGGTACAGTCTTGTTCCACCCTGTGGGTGCTGATGCTTCAGTGGAATTTGAGAGAACAATGGGCCCATTTTTTTTCCCCTTCTTGCTCACCAAGGGATGATTCTGATTCTGTCATGAAGCAAAGACCAAACTCACAGCTGGTCTGAGCTGAACCCTGCTGCCGCTAAGCCCCGGATCATATATAACAAAAGCTTTGCTGTTGCAAAGCACACAGTTTGGATTGTTGGTAGGTTGTTGCTGGTAGCCTATAAAATAGGTTGGTGAGAACTGACTTTCAAAGCCATGGTAGAATGTCTCACAAATTGAAGTCCCAGACGTCAACAGAGAAAGTTCTTGAAATAGAGACTCAGATCTGTCACTCTCGCTACAGGCAATGCACACACCCACGTAGGGAGGGCACACACCCAGGCCCCTTAGGGTGCAAAGTAGAGACAAGCAAACCCTCCACAGAGTCTGAAGTTGAAGGTAAGTTCTTCGGATGGCATGTCAGATTCTATGCTTCCTTCAGAATGGCCTGTAAGAACGACTGGGGGCATTTTCTCAATTAATGATTAGTGTGGGAGGACCTAGTCCATTATGCGTGGTGTTGTCCCCAGCAAGGGTGGGTTGTATAAAAAAGCAAGTTGAGAAAGGCTCGTGGAGTAAGCAAAAGCAGTGTCCCCCATGACCTGGGCTTTGGTTTTGATCTCTAGGTTTCTGCCTTGAGGTCTTGCCCTGATTCTCCATCATGATGAGAGTCATAAACTATAACATGAGTAACCCTTTTCTCTCCAGCTTGCTTCTGATGGCGGCATTTTGTTATAGCAATAGAAAGAAAACTGAGAACTGTGTCTTCAACCCAGCACACCAAGACTTTCTTGTCCGTATTTGTCAACCTACCATCCTGTTGGAATCCAGAGATAATGAGTGTTACACAGAGAAGCAGCTCTTTACTTCCAAACTGCAAAATTAGACAAAATGTTTTATCTATGACTTTGGGGTGAGCATAGCTTTCATATATGGTGAGCCTTTTGCTTTGATGAGTTTTAGCTCTAATAGTTAAGTTAGTTGTAGCCGGAGGAGAGGTATTTTATGATGTCATTTAAGTAGAATACAAGGAGTTCTGTTTTGCATGGGAGAGGTACAAGCTGCTGTCTGGAATCTCACGAGAAAATGATTTCTATTAAATTCTACTTCTAGGCCTTGGTTTTGATAGTGGTGCTTCCTTGCTGGGGTCATTTCAGAGTGCATGTGAGCTTCTGAATATGCACGGAGTATTAAATCACGTCGGCTCTCTGACAGCATTGATTGTGATTTAGTCAAGTTCCACAGAGATTGGCAATCTCTCTGTAGATTAATGTTTTTTGTCACATTCAGAGAGGTGGTGACACATTTATGTTGAAATAAGTTAATAATTTCATTTCTGCTTAGCCATTCAAAATAAAGACGAGAGGAAATCACATCTCTTTGCGATAAGAAAACGCTAAAAAAGAATGCAGAGATTAACTCACACACACAGCACTTTCCACACCCAAACTCTTTGTCTAATAGAAATTCAAAAGTATGGTTTTTGTTGTGTTATTCAAACTTTTCACTCTGAATTGAGATTCAGTTAATTTCCTATGGTAGGTTTTGAGTGAAGACGTGTGTTGTGTGTGTGTGTGTGTGTGTGTGTGTGTGTGTGTGTGTGTTAGGAATTGAACCAGAGGCCTCACGCATGCTAGGCAAACATCATCAGGTTACATATCTGGAACCTGAAGATATTTGTTTAGTGCCTGCAAGGCTTGTTAATAGAAATGGTCCCTGCCGAGAAGCCATTATCTTAAGAAAAGCATAGATGTGCAAACCTGTGCTTAATTTCAAAAGGTTAATTGCATAATCTGTTTTTATTAAGGTAGACTCTGACAGAAAGGCATACAAATACAAAAGGCAAAATAAAATAAATTTCAAATCACCATGATGTACAATACCACACACATGGAGTCATGACCCCCTCACCCACCCACCCTATTCTGTAGGGACACAGCAACTCAAGATGTCTGCTTGTTGTGATAAGCATTAGGATGAAGAATAAAGTTGCCTGGAGAATCTCTGAGGGATGCCTTATTACAGAGCTTGATTGACACCACATTCCTAAGACAGCCTCACTAAACAAACTAGCAAATGCCAGAAATGTGCTGTTGTTGGTGGATGGATCCTGCTGCTTGGGCCACAGAATATCTCAAACTTGGGGAAAGGCTCACTAAGAAGCTTGGCAAATTGATGTTTGGATTTGGTGGAGTTTGGGTTAGCTGAAGACTTTACATTTTCTGTAATTGTTTTTTTTTTTTTTTTTTTTTTGAAAGGAATTGGCATTTCAAGAGCGATATCAAGACAAAACAACTTCCCCAAGAGATAACATCAGAGTTTTTAGAGCAATATCTGCTCTTCATTAACTCCAATATCTCTGGCCAGCTGTTGGAGACACTCATTCACAGGATTCACTTAAGCCATGGAATATGAAGGATATAAAGCTTGGATGTGGTCTGCTGGAAACTCTGATGTGCATGGTACAGGTCTCTTTTGAGCTGGAAATAAAGTTAGCCCCACTGACCAAACTATAATGTATCTAGCTAGACCCATGGCTTTGAGAGACAACAGTATGCTTGACTAAGATTTCCCCTCATCTATAGGCAGATCTGCCATTAAACCGTTGATAATGAGTCATGGATAGAACTATAACCCAAAGCTTGCAATTTCAGCCCATGTTGGTTCAGGGTACGTTGGGAGGTCTCTTAGTTTTAAACTTACGTATGGATACTCCGCTTTTCCTTTGGTTAGTATAAATCTTTTATCTTAAAAAAAAATCTTACTTATGGTCAGGTTTATATCTCTTTTACCCAAAGACCATTTAAACTTAATAGTACAGAAGGGTTGACCTCTAAAAAGCCAATTAGATGCAAAAAAAACCCCCAAAAAACCCCAAAAAACAAACCATAGACCCATTTTAAGCCATATATCCATGAAGACCTATGTGGTTTCTGCTTATGAAATAGGCAAAGATGCATGAAGATACATGCTAATGAACAATAACCAATAATACACCCCCCAATCCTATCCATACCTCAGAAGCTTCACTCAAACTTATTCATGTCCAGTTTACTCCTACCTATTTACCAACCTTGCAATTGTCCCCTATAAATTATGGTATAGTGTGTTTATAAAACAATTAATATCATCTTTACCAAGATTAATACTAACTTCACCTGAAAGCCAGCTCTGTGTGGACTCTCTACTGTCCTTCAGTGCCACAGATACACGTTCTGTCTACACAGCTGTGTCTGCTGTTTGGCTGTGCATGCATGTACCTGGACTGTGAGCATCTCCATGCACTGCTGTAGAGTCACAGCAATGCAATAGACTAGAGCTCCAGACTGGAAGAGTGACTAACATTAGCATATATTTGTAACATTACCATATGTTTGTAAGCTAAATTAATATTCATGAGGTACTTTCTTTAAAGCAGACTCATTTAGATTTTTGATTTTCTTAAACTTGGTCTAAGGTTTATGAATAGATGGCCTGAGAAAATGGCTGGTTGACCCAGTGTTCACCTCTGATGTTAGTTATCCCCTGTCTCCATAGTAACGACAACTTAAGGGAGAGTCAAAATAAGTCATATTTTGGCTTATGGTTGCATGGTTAGATGTCCACGGTGATGGAGACTGGAGGCATAGAGAGTGAACTGGAAGTGGGCTGTGGTTACAATCTTCAAAGCCTGCCCCCAGTGACACACTAGTGACACACTTCCTGCTGCATGCCTCTGTCTCCTACTGGTTCCATAACCTTCCTAAACAGTGCTATCATCTGGACAGCAACTGTCCAAATGCATCAGCCTATGGGGGACATTTCTCATGCAAACTACCACACCTCTCAAGTGTGAGGACCTGAGTTCAGGTCACCAATATCCATGAGGAAAAACCAGACAAAGCAGGAGGATCTTCTAATCCTATGTCTGGGAAGGAACAGAGGTAACCCTGGAGAACGATGTCCAGCTAGCCAGTGGTTTTATATCAGTGTGTTCCATGTTCACTGTGATGCCCTGTCTCATAAAATATGATGGAAAGTGATGGGGGGAAGACACTTGATGCCAACCTGTCGTGTGCACATACGCTTACATGCCACTTATACGTATGTCCCACCAACATTCATAGATAAACATCACACAATACTAAGCAGGATACATAGCCTAAAAGCCTGGCACAGCCTTGGGGCAGATGGGAGTACTGGCAAGCAGCTGTGGCAAAGGTAGAGACAAGGCCCTGTTCCTCAGCATGCCCCATTGCCTGTGTACTGTTTGGCACATAATGCTTTTGAGTTGAAATGATATAATATAGGGGTTAACAAACTTTCCTATAGGACCAGATCATAAAAAAAAATGCCTTAGCTATATTTTGCACTGTATTTATCATCTCTGTGACAAGTATAATGAAAAAAATTGGCTGCAAACAACATGCAAATAGATAATCCTGCTGCATCCCAGTAAAGTTCCATTCATACAAAGAAGCACCCACCTGTGTTGTTTGGTAACGTTCACTTAAACTAGTTTTTTCACACAAGACAGAGGAAAAAATAACCACATTTATACCAGTCATAGCAATGAACATTATGCAAATAGTGTATATGTCATAGGTTCATGGATAGCCACACATGATAGGAACTGAATGCTTTACAAAGTCCTGTCCTCAGCAAGGTTGGTCACTTTCTATATAAGCTCTGTGGACATCCTTCTCTGCCTCCCAGATTCTCTGGTTTGCACATGGGAGCAGGGCAGAACGACTGAGCAGCATGCTACAAATGGAAGTTGAGATGTCGTCAGTATGGCATCTCCACAGAGGGCAGAGCAAAGGTTCCAGACTGACCTTGACAGGAAGTCCTCGAAGGAAGGGCGCACTGGGTACCCATAGCGGAACAGCCTCACCAGTCCCAGGACACCGAGGTACTGCAGTTGGGCAGACACATAGAAATGATCGAACACACCAGGCAGCTGGGAGGTATTGGGCTTAATGCAAAGGATGAAGTGTGGACTGCCCCTCTGCAGCTTCGCAGTGATGTCTGCCAGAGATTTCTATGGAGAGAGGAGAATGCAGCTGACTCTAAGGAGAGACAGTGGGTGGGAGGACAAAGCAGTTCTGTAAAAAAAACAGGGGTCTCTGAATGCAAACCATGAACACGTTGGTGCATTATGCATTGGTTCAGCATGTGTGTGTATACAAGTGTGTGTGTGTGTGTGTGTGTGTGTGTGTGGCCTTTCTTCTGAAGTTACTCAAGGTTTTAGAAGTGGAAATAAACTGTCACATTAACGTATTACAATAGCAACAAACAGGGAGCTTTTGACTGAAGGTCACTCACGGTGAGTTGTGATGCAGTGGTGGCGGGGTCTCCACGTTCCAGTCTTTGTAGGAATGTGGAAGTTCCCTTCTTTTTTAATAACTGTAAGGAAGGCAAGGAAAACAGATTTATCTTATTAGCCTCTGGTTTAGGAGGAAAAAAGAGAATCCAAGCTTTATGCTCATGTTAATACACTTAATAGACAAATTCATAAACAAGAGGTTATAAAAAGTCAGAACCAAAGGGCTGTTTTGTTGCCACAGATTTGGGAATGGGCAGCTGACAGTGACTGCTGCTGACCTTTCACACTGGTGTTCCTACTTAAAGCAGACTCACCACCTGCCTGTCCCCCATCTTAATCTCATAGTAAATTTAGATTAGACCAGTAGAAAAGCATCCCTGCCATGTCCTGCCTTTTTACTAGCCGTTAACATTAGTCATGAGATGTAGCTCATCCTGGGGCAAAAAGATGCTACTTTGTCATGATTGTGTTCTTCTCGTTGTTACTTTGCTCATAACTTTAAGGCAGTTATAACACAGGGGTGTGGGTTTGACATATTCTTGGGTTTTCCTTCCTTCTTTTATTTCTTCTTTTTAACTGCTGAAAGGACTAGGTTGGGAAGGTACTTTCTGAAAATGGACAGAAGACTGTCTTCTTCATTAAATAATAAAAGCATCTCTTAAAAGAAAAATAACATGTGTATCAAAGATTATTTGATAATGGAAAAAAAAAGACAGAAATGATGGTGACATTGAGTGAAGAATTAAAGGGCAAGAGGTAATTAATTAAACCCCGCTAGGGTTAAACTTCACCACATTGCATTTCACAGAATTATGACGGGGCAGACTAACATATCCACTGCTCTAAGACAATTCCTCTTAACACTATGGAAGAAGAAAATTCTAATAAAACACAATTATTTGTTTGGTAGTGCTATGCAGACAGTATCTAATGAGACAGGATCGTCTGTTTGGTACTATGAGGACAGCAGCTCATTCCTTCCATGGAGATGAACTATGCAGAGCAGTGATGCATTGTGGCCGACAAGGGAATGCAAAATGAAGCACTTTGCCAGCTCCAACTTGGCCAGCACCAACTCATTTCCACAAATTCAATGCCCAGTGCCGTGTCCAGTTAAGGAATGGGTAACATTCCTTGTTTCTGGCCCAGGAATCAATGTACAAGGGTGGGGGTAGGTTGAAGGGTAAAGCAAGGGCAACGGGGAGCAAAGCATTTAAGGAATCCAGATGAAAGTAAATCTCCATCCCTACAGTGGGGCACAAGGTGGGCAGCTTGCTACTGTGAATTCTCTCTCCTCTCCAGTCCTTCAGGGAAAAGTCTAAAAGTGCCCAGGTCTCAAATGCTTAATAACCGAGATTAAAATATACAGTTTAGATTAGATGTATGAAAATTCTTAATTCTGATGTACAATCTGAATAAAAAGCCCCTTGGAATCAAGCTCTTCCCACAAGGGAACCCTTGGCTTCCTAATGGAGAGATGGTTTTTGCTAGGTGGTGAGATGGGATTCCTGCCACGTCTAATTCTGCAACATGACTAAGGGTCACTGCTCCTAGGGTCTGCTGACTAGCACATACATATACAAACACACATATACATACATAGGCACAATAAGCATATACATACACAGAGGCACACATACACATAGGTAGGCTTGCACAGACACATACATATGTACACAAACAGGCACATATACACAGGCACACACATACACATAGTCAGACATATACAAACACAAGTGCACATGAACACATATACAAATACACATATACAGAGACAGGCACACACATATATATTCATACAGGTACATGCACAAACACAGTGGATATACATATGCACATTTACACAAAAGCTTACCCATGTATGTACATACATAACTATATATATTTATATATACACAGACAGATACACATACATCTGCACATAGATACATATGCTTGTGCACATACAAACATGTACAGAGACCCAGACACATACAGAAACACAAACACACACATATGCTTACATGTACCCACTCACACATACACATACACAACATCCACATGCATATACATATATTCATTCACATGTACATACACATACGGTATATCATAGAAACGTACATTACATACGCACATACACACAAGTGCATACACTCACTCCAACACATCTGTCATTTTTCAAAGGGCAGCATTTTAAACCATGTTTTCCTTAGAACTGGAGAGCTAATATATGTTTCAACCTGCCTCAGTAACTACATTTTCAAACTTGTTCACAACCTCTTCCAAATTATACATCTCCCACTCTATATTTTGGTAGATATAAGCAAGAGACTGGTTAAAGCAGTTTGCTCTTGCATTCTCAAGAAACAAAGCAGTGCACATACATCTCCACCAGCACTTGAAATAACTCAGCATGGGGATTTTAGTTCTCCTTTAGAAATGGAACCTTTAGTCATAAATCCAACGTATGTGAAAGAAGCCCACTGACAACTGACGCAACACAAAGGCAAGCTCAAGGTCTACAAACACACAGTGGAAACATTCCAATCCTTGGAAAATAAAAGAAATGACAATTTATCATTTCCAGACCCAAACCTTGGAAGCAACTGGGTCAATGGGATGAGATACTACATTTATCTCTTCTAATCCAATTGCCCTGAAGTTCTTTTACATCCATCCAAAGAGATAGTTATTGCGATTAAAAACTGAACAAGATATCAGAGACAGTGGATGACATTGCTCTGAAACGGTTCCCACTGAATTGTCAGTATAGTGAACTTTTCTCTGTTCTCTTACCCAGTCATAAACTAAGACAGTACTTGTCTTAGTTAACGTTATCTGTTAACCTGAAACAGCGTAGAGCTGCCTGAAAAACAGACAGACAAAGGTCTCAAGTGATTGTTCTTACTGGTTTGGTCTGGGAGGCTGTGTTTTATTCAATGCAGGAGCGTTAGTACACTGAGTGGTATCATTTCTTGGACAAGTGGCTCTGGGCTGTGCTGTACAAACAACCTAGCTAAGCACAAGTCAGTGAGCCAGCCAGAGAGTGAGCAAGCAGCGTTCCTTCCTGGTCTGTGCTCCAGGTTTCATCCTTGACTTCCTGCCTTGACTTTCCTCAGTGATGGATAAGACTTGGAAGTGTGAGTTAGCTAAGCTTGTTCCTCCTCTACAACAGAAAGGCAGCTGGCTCAATCCCTTCTGTCAGAACATGAATATCTTCCCATTGTATGAAAACCCAGCGTCTTTCCATAAGTTCCTTCTGTTAGAATATGAATATCTTCACATTATATTAAAACTGCACCTTTAAGGAGGGAAGAGACTGCACCTGAACAGAGTAACTTACAACATAAGCAAAAACAAGGAATCCCCTACCTTGCTAAGTTCTAGGTAATTCTTGTTCACTCCAACCATCGAAGAGGCAGTTCTCTTACTGAGCAGGGTGGATTTGTTTCCTCCAAATTTAAAGGATGGGTAGGAAGATATGAGCGATCCCGTTTGTGACAGTTTTGACTGGAACAAATGACTGATCACAACATTTTCACTTGCTAGGAGAGAAATAGATAATCACTGTAAATGGTCTAAAAAATCACCACAGAGGCTGGGCTCATTCTCCATGGAAGCGCCCCTCCCCACTCTTTGTGGACAGTGGGATCACTCTTTAAGGAAGTTCCCCTCCCTCCTTCTGTATGGACAGAGGAGTCAACTTCCCTCACCTTCAGATCTATGATATTCCCACCAGTATCCAGTTTTCCAGACAGACAGTGAATGCTTGTTGCCCTTAGCTTGAGTCTTGGTCACAGCTTCTCAACCTCAACTCATGGCTCCTGGCTTATGGCTCATGGCTCATGGCTCTCTAAAGAGTATATACTTCCTCCTGTCTTGGCTGTCAATACTGAATTTTACCAGGTTAGACCTAACAGGCTTCTGTGCACTTGACACAGTCATAAAAACATGAGTTTTGGCTATAGTTTCCCATTACTAGAAAATAACTACCCCATCTGGGAGACGTTGTACCAGTGCTAACCATGTTTGGAGAAGTATTTAAACATTCCTGGTGACTCCGACTGAGCAGTTCTGGTACCATTCAGACACCAGGCTACTCATATATAAAAGTCTGGAGTTATGAGACCTTTCCCAGCTTCTCAAGGTAGGGCTGTAGCTCCAACAGGTGGGCTTTGGATTAGGAATCTTCTGAATAGAATAGAAACAACAATGTGTGTATGGGGGGGGAAGGCTAAGAATCTGTGAAGAGCCTTCCATTATTGCTGTGTATGTGTAGATACTTTCTGAGCTCAATTGGCTTTAAAAACCACAATGAAAACAACAGTACCCATAACTTGAACATTACTGCAAAATTAAAACTAGAAATAATCTGCATAGCTACTTGGGATCCTGTTCAGTCCATCAGACATTTCACAATGTTCACTAACAAAGTGGGCTAGTTTCTACCTTTCCCACAAGCAAAACAGCAAACCATACATATTACATATGTGTATATATTTCACTATATTATTGAACAAGTAGGAAGACAGAAAGATATCACTGGAGAGAGGTATGACTGTGGAAGAACAGCCGAGAGAAAACTCTGGAATTTGGGGAGAAAAAACAAGTAAAGAAGACCGTTACTGGTAGAATGGTAAAGGGGTGGGGGGTCTCTTCACAGTGGGTGTGGCCCCAGTGAGTGACTTCCTGGTGTTCCAGAAGCTCATTTGAACATGAAGAGGAAAGTGTCTCAGAAAACACAAGAGAGAGAGAGAGAGAGTGGTGGACACAGAGACAAAGTCTTCACCTGTTAGGATAGCATTTGTAAATTCTAATTTTTAAAAAAACCTTTAAGCTTAAAGTTTTGTTTCTTGGAACCACCTCAAGATAATAATGTAAACAACAGGTATAAAGTGTCATCCATTTAAAGGTATGATAGTTAAACAAGTATCGTATGTACTTAAAGTGTGTGTGTGTGTTTGCTTCTGTGTGGACGTGTATCTCTGTGTGTGTGTGTGTGTGTGCGTGTGTGTATGAGAGAGAGAGACAGAGAGAGAGAGAGAGAGAGAGAGAGAGAGAGAGAGAGAAGACCCATATATAAATGATAAATAAATCTTATAAAGGTGAAATGTTTTAAACACACTTAAAATACTATACATAAATATGGGTCACGTCATTTGTTGACCCATTTCTGTCTTTCTCTCTAACTCACACGACCAGATTGCATAATGATGAGACAGGGCCCAGCATCTTCCTGACACAACTGTGGACCTCATGGAATGTCCGTAAGCCCTATGGCCATGGCTGCAAGAGTGTCAAGCAGAAAGCAGACTTCACAGGTATCCTGCCTGCCTTGTGCCTCTTCGACGTGGGAGAGTGAATTTCTGAGGGGAGAGCAGTTTTATTTACTTCTACTCTTAGGCCTAGATGGGTAGACCCCTTGCTTACCTTACTCAAAGGCAGACCCCTATTTTCCTCAAAATTAAGTCTCGACCTTCCTCAGCTAGGTCCGTTACTGTGAAGAAGACTGTACCGGAAGCCATTGTCTATTAGCTCAATGCCTTCATAATTACTTTCATGGGGCCATTACGTTCTGTGGAGTCACACAATCCTATCACAGCAGTATGACAAAGTATGTGAGTAACTAGTCTTCTGTAGGCCAAGTGTAGACACATGTGCCTGTGGTGGCTATGCTTAGTGCTAACGGAGCACTGCTGTGTCTTTGCATGGTCTATAGCAACTGTTCTGTTGTTCCGGCACAGCTAAGTAACTGTAAGGAGACTCAATGCCAGACACGCTCAGTGCCCTCCACAGAAAGCACCCACTGCCTCACATAAGAATCATAAGTATGCCAGAGCATATTGTAAATTCAGTCCTTCTACCAAGGACTAAGCAGTAGTCACCCATGTTTTCTTGAAATCAGATTAACTTGTTAACAAGTGCAAGGCTTAACAAGAAAGGCTTTAAGATCTAGGCTTTCGATAAGGCAAGCAAGATTAAAACATCCCCAGACACTGTTTTCTCATTCTATGTACATATGTGTTCTATGACCAAGAAAAACGAAAATAAAACAAAGTGATAATGTCTATGGTATGTTCTGCTTCTCAGACCTTCACACAGAGACCAGCTGAGGAATGCACATGGAGACCAGCCTAACAGTGAAAAGTCACCTCAGTGGGGAGGCCAGCACCCTATAGGGTGAGCAGGGCTGAGTTCCAGTCTCAGGATCCAGTCTCCAGATCTTTGTGATTTCATCCCTGCTCCTGGTCCCCTGCAGCGTCTCAGCCAAGAGAACTCACAAAAGCTGTGTGACTGAGAGGCAGGCAGTGTCATCCTGTGTAAACAATGCATCATGGCCACAAGGTTGTGATGCACACAGTGACGTCCTCAGTCAGTGGTGACGCAGATGTCTGACCTCCACTTCAAAGCATCTGACCACTTCATGAAGCCTGGATTGTCTTTCCAGGAAAGACAAATGACTCTGCCTCAACCTTTCCCTTAAGAGGCTACCAGAGGAACATGAATCACCAGAGACTCTATTAAGAAAATGATTACTAGAACAGACAGAACCACACATATCTGATTATGGTATCTATGTTAGAATATAGTGTTACATATTGAATAGAATTATAGTTGATATGTATGTATAAAATATTTATGTCCACTAAGTAGGAGCCAATAACTATATATAACTATATACGTATATTTATATGCATGTGTTTATACATATATACATTGATCAGCTTTCTACTTAGTGTGCATTAAGAGTTCATAACTGAAAGCACATAAAAATAAAATACCACTCTGGTTTGCTCTGTAGTCATCTTTCGTGATGGAACTCACCGTGCTGTGGCCTAAATAAGTTCAGAAGCTGATTCCATCTTCATTAGTCTCCAGGGACAAGCTTGTCCATAGTCATACACGGCTGCAGTAAAGGTGTTTTACATGCCTGTCTGCTAGAAGGTTAGTCAAAACTGCGTTTCCTCTGGACTCCCAGTTAGGCTGCAGTCAAAGCTCAGTTTGGCAACATGCCCCTTGCTCTCCTGAACGATGGGAGGGAATGGTGCTCCAACTGCCCTTTGGGCGGTGGAACGCATTTTACAGGATATTGTCCCAAGATCAAGAAATCAGTGTGGGAAGAAAAAAAATCAACTTACTTTTCATTACAAATAGGAGGTTCTGTGAAAGAGAGTCTTTATTTCTTTCAACTGCTCCTCCAATTTCATACATTACCTGCAATGAGACAAAAAATAGCAAAAATTACTTAAGGATAAACGGTGACTGTGAAAAATTCTGTTTTTTTTTTTTTTTTGAAAAAGCATGAATTTGGGGGTCTTTAAAGGTCCCTGAAAGAAGCACCTCAGGTTTCTGAGTTCACGTAACATGTAAGGGTAAAGATTGTTGTCCAGTTGTCCACTCCAGAACAGGTGTCAGCACACTACAGCGTAAGTCAGGTCCATGCTGCAGATAATTAGACAGGCTTGGCTCACTGTCAGTAGCTTCCTCTACTTCAGAGAAGCCTTTCTCAGCAGGGCTGGTCATGACCTTTTTTTTTTTTTTGACACAGTGGACCACATTGTTAAACATACCCCGGTGCAAGCCCCCAGCCATGGTACAAGATCACAAAGCCTGTAACTCCACAGTGTGGGGTTAAACCAGTCTGAGCAAGAACCCTGCTTCCCTATGTTTCCTGTATCAGGGAGGTCAGCCCAGTGACACCATGCAAGTCAGATCACCTCGTCCTTACAACCACCTGAGTTTGCATGGACTTTGATAAGCCCTTTAGTGTCCTAAAATTCCAATTTTAAAATTTCAGATAGTGGTAGGCACCATCCTGTGTTGCTGAGTCCATGATGGAATGCACGGAAAAACTTCTCTGCAGATCTTCCAAAAGATAGTCAGGACGTCTTCAGTGCTGATGTAGCATCTGACCAGCCCCACAGGACATTGGTTGTGACCTCTGCAACCCATTTTAAGGAAATTAACAGCAGCTGAGCCACCTTCTCTTGGCACAACCTTCAGTGTCTCTGAGAAACAGGTACAGCTTTGGGCTTGCTTCCCAGATTCCCTAAGGTCCCTTCCAGATACCCTTGATGTCTTTGTGAAGACTGTATCCACATTTTCCACTTCCAACCCCCTCTTCCTGGCTTTATGTGCTCCTGCTGCACTCATTTGGTGATACACAGCCCTCATCCCTAATAGCCTATGGCATCTTCTTCTCACTGTCTCTGAACTTGTCCCAATCTCTCCTCAGATTCTCAACTCTCTCAGAGCTCTGGAAAGCTGCTTCACTCAGTGACTTTGAGGTCTTGAAAGGAAGGCTGAACACAGTAGCAGCTGGTGCCGAAATTCCACATTCCTGACTGTGAAGGAGGGGACAAGGTACTCCCCAAGTCTTGCCATAAGCAGGGGCCCTCTGCACCGAGAGTTTCATGCTGAGCTTTCAGATCAAACCTGTCTGCTAAGAGATTCCTGATGCATCTCCAAATGACATCACATCAATGCACACATACCTAGGAAATGTCAAAATACTTCTCCTGGTCTTCAAGTTCCCAGTGCAATTTCTAGAACCACTTCCTTCTGGGTGGCCGACCAAGTATTTCTTACTTTTAAGGAAAAGCTAAGATTCTCATACAAAAATGTCTCTGGGCTCTTACTTCCTTCCCAAACAGCTCTCTGCTCCATTGTTTGTGCTCTATTATGGTGGAGCCCTTGGTGTGACCAAGATGGCCTCCCCACTAGGATTGTCCCAGACGTCTGACGGTGGCTACAGTCCTGCGTTTGTTTCTTCAGTCCCCACGCTTTAAATACTTTCTTCATAGTATTACTTATTAGTAGTACAAAGTACAATTATAGCTAAAATAAGAAAAAGAGCAAAATTTAATTTCTGAGTTCTATATTCTCATCTGAAATCATGGCAACTCCACTGTTAGATGAGACTGTCATTTACACAGAACCACTGGGATGCTGGTGTGCAGGAACCTTTATTATATGGTTCTGGTCTATAACACCAGTCGATTTGCTGCATGAGAATCTAATTATTCCAAGTGAAACACACACACACACACACACACACACACACACACACACACACACACA
>JANHMN010000015.1:5045366-5059256 GCA_030674055.1 Rhabdomys pumilio | reverse complement strand
CACACACACACACACACACACACACACACACACACACACACACACACATCCCAAGACTTTAATGATTCTCTGCAAGCACATTTATTTTCTTTCCTGTTCCTGTCATTAGGGGTATATCATGCAAGCCTCTCTAACCTCCATGGTAAGACTGTGCCTAAGCAGGATCTGTCTGTTTGCTGATTGGCTCATTCTCCACAGTAATTAGCAAATGCCTTGTCCATTGGGCACACTTGATGCCTCTTTAGTGAAACTGACAAGAGGCTATGTTATATTGTGAATGAGAATACCACATCACAGCAAGGTCATTCCAAAGAGTATACAGGTAAGTGTTTTGCCATTGTGAGGTCATGAGATCTGGGAAGTTTTTGTGCATGATGTCCTGGTTTATAGGACCAGGTTTAGGGCTGAAGGTCTCTACTAAAACTGAAGTTCATAGTTTCCCTGATGGAGATTCTAACTTGATTCATTCCCTAGAAAAATATATGCATGCATGCATACACGTATACACGCACACATGCACACATGCATGTAGGTACGCACACATGCATGCATGCACACACGTATGTACACATGCGAGCATTCAATGATGGCTTGGTATTTATAGGAAGCATAGAGTATGAAGTTAGACCTCCTCCCTCTTATGGCAAGCGATTTTCACAAAACATTGCATCACAGTGTAGGTGGGCTTACCCACTTATGCGGTACGGAATAAATTTATGAAGCCCATTGAGTCCTCTTCCCAGGGATATGTCACCTTCTGTAGAGTCTCTCAATTATAAAGTCTCTGACTCAATTCCTAAGAAATGGATGAGTCCAGCACTGACAAGATTTGAATCGGCATTTAAGTATAAACACTGGACACTTTCAAATCTCAAATCTGAATCCAGGTATTATCTGGCATCTATGGAATATTTTAGTGGAAAACAAAGTTGGAGGCAGTTATCTGCATGGAGGCTGCACAGCAGCAGGCCATCTTGGCTACAATTTTTATGGCTACAATTTTGCAAGGATCATACAAAATATATTCATAGGCGTGGACTGTGAGCATGTATGCAGACACACAAGACATATGTTCAAAATACTCTTTAAACCTAAAATACAACCAGACCCCAAATCTGGTTTCTGAATGAAGACAATTAATTCCACCTAATGAGTTTGCTATTGTATTGCAAATTCAATTCATGGCATGGTCTTTATAGTCATAGACATACAGCAGCAAGACTAAAAGGAGGGGCCTGAAATTTAAAAAGAACAAAAATGAAGTTAAGATAGAAAGGCAGGTAGGCAGGAAAAAAAGAAAGGAAGAAAGAAAGGATAAAGGAAGGAAGAAGGAGGGAAGGAAGAACAAAGGGAGGAAGGAAGTGTTGGGAGCCGACTTTTAGCAGAAAGTGGCTAGAAAGCAGCTATCAACTTTGCAGCCATCTGGAACCATATAGCCTGATGAGAGACTTGCTTTTCAACAGCCTACCACAGCTGAAGCACACTCTGATAAATATCTTGTTTATCCCACATAGCTTGTTTTGCTGTTTAGTGCCCCCAGCTGCAAGGAGCACGTTTTATCCACGCCTACAAGGCATGCGGTGCACGTGCTATCCACGCCATACATGCCTGTAAGGTGCACGTGCTATCCACGCCTGTAAGGCTTACATCATATCCACACCTGCAAGGCACGTGGTATCCATGCGCCTACAAGGCACGTGCCGAAAGAGTATAAATACCCCAGATTTCCTTGTAATAGGGAGAATATGAGTTAAGAGAGAAATAAGAGACGTGAGAGACGTGAGACTTGACTACAAATCCTCTGGTTTGTCATTATTCTCCGTGTCTTCCCCCTACTCTCTCTCTTGCTAAACCCTGACCCATGGACTGGAGCAGCAGCACAGGCCGGGACATCTTTGGCCCCCAAGCCAGACAGAGTACCAGTCCTCAACAAGGAAGGAAGGAAGGAAGGAAGGAAGGAAGGAAGGAAGGAAGGGAGGGAGGAAGGAAGGAGGGAAGGAGAGGAGGGGGAGGGAGAATGAAAAGAAGGAGGGAAAAAGTAAGAAGGAAGGAGGAAGGAAACAGAAAAGAAGGAGGAAGGAAGGAGGAAGGAAGGAAGGAAGGAATGAGGAAGGAAGAAAGGAAGGAGAAAGGAGGAAGGAGGGGGAGGGAGGAAGAAGGAAAAAAAGGAGAAAGAAAGGAAAGAAGAAGGAAGGGAAAGAGAGATTTGGGGACAGAGATCAGCTGTCAGAAGGGGGTTGAGTGGAGTGAGGAAGATTAAAGGGTAACAAAGGTGACTGTGATCATAGTGCCTGCTATACAGGGTAATGCTGTCAAAAATAAAACAAAAGTCAATACTTTTATACAAATACAAGGCATCTATCAGTGCCGATTTTATGGCATGAATAGCATGTTGCTATGCCTTTTAAATATTACACTTTGCTATTTTAAATTTAAGATACCTCAAATCCCATAATTCGGTAAGAAATAATACAGGAAAGTTCTATGTGTTCCTGACCAGTTTCCTTCCATGGCAAGATCCTATAATATTATCAACACTGGAAAACTGACCAGTGAGGTGAGACTTCAGACTATTAAGACCAGTGTGGGAACTGCATGTTTAGAATTTCTTTGATAACCTGCCTCCAATGGCTCAGTCCATTTGTATGTCTACTTTTGGATTCTTTGTGCAGTGGAGTCCATTGCCTTCTGCTGCTCTCTTGAATACAAGCTTTGAAATGTCATGTGATATAGTCAGGTGACCCTTCCCACTGTATTCTATAGACATCATTGTAGCTATGTCAGTGGCTGGGTCTTCCCATATACACTTCACAGTAAGATGGACTATGCTTCTACAACTACAAAAATATTTGTTTTGATACAAGATCTCCCTAACTCATGTTCCTTCTGCTTCTCCCTTCTCAGTACTGGACATTACAGGCATGCTTCATCACACACACACACACACACACACACACACACACACACACACACAGAGTATGCTCCATTCTGTCATACTTATATACACACACAAGCACACATACACACACAAGCACACACAAGCACACATGCATACACGCCTGTATGCATGCACATCATGCTCCATCATAGTCATACACCCACACAAGCACATACACATGTATGCACATACAGATACACACACATACAGGCATGTACACATACACAGTATGCACCATCATACTCACACACACACATGCACACATGGACACACATGTGTATGCATTCATGTACATCATGCTCCATCATAGTCATACATACACACAAACACACATGCATGCACAGGCATGCACACACATACATGCACATGTTCACACTCACACGTGGACATTACGCACACACATACACGTGAACACACATGCATGCACGCACACTGAAATTTGGTAGGAAATACATGACATTCATTTGGGAGAACAGACTACACTGATTATTCCTATGCTGAGAACTCACTGTGCTGTCTCCTATTTGTGAGTATGGTCTGCTTCTCCTGTTTGGACTCTTGGCTTCTTCTACCATCATCTGTGTTATTAATGCACCCTTTGCATATGTGTTTAATGAGACTTACACTAGATCTGAGCATCTTGTGTTGTTTTTGAGTGCTTATGAACATTATCATGCTTAATTTCACTGTTCATTACTGACCTTACAATACGGCACATTCTTATTTTTTTTTCCTGGATCTTTCTTAAAATTTTAAGTTTTTTTTTTGAGGATTTCACACACGGGTAAGGTATTTGCATCATTTCCACCCATCCCTTTCCTCCGCCGACTCTTCCCATGTCCCCCTCACACTCCCTCTCAATGTCAGAAGCTCTTCTTTGTGCTTGCTGTTTTAGGTCCTGACTGAAATCTTTACTTCTGCTATGGTCGTCTTCCTCTTGAATGGATTCCTTGTAGTTTTGCACACTGACATTCATGTCATGTATAAACAGGGATTTTTTTTTTCTTCCAATTTGCCAGGCTTTTATTTCCTTCCCATCCTCATTAGATTCACTAGAACCTACAATGCTCTGTGGTCCAGAGTGACAGTAGCCAGCCTCTTTGCCAAACTCTTGAACTTAAGAGTAAAGCACCTGGTTTCCATGGTTACGGATAGCAATAGGCTGCTACAGGTGCTTTTCCTTGGGATGAGCTGCCTTCCTTAGGATTACCTATGATTGCACCTGATATTAGCAATAGACTGCTTGAGTGTTTTCTTGGGGCAACACCATCTCCTCCACAGCTGTCTTAGAATGTTTGTTGTGGATGTATGTTGAATTTCATCAAATGTTTTTCCTGCATCCGTTAAGAAATGACATAATTTTTCTCCTTTAGCTTATTAATATTCTGGATTATCTTGAATAATTTTCAAATATTTTACATTTTTGGAAAGTAACGACTGACCATGGTAATAATATGCATTATTATACTATTATATGTGATTATCCATTCATGTATTTATATATGTGAATCCAATCTGCTATATTTTTTGTGTGTCTATCCAATTCTGTTCTTGAAGGACTGATTTTTGGTGTGTGTGTGTGTGTGTGTGTGTGTGTGTGTGTGCGCGCGCGCACATATATGTGTTCTAGCTTTTTCTGATTTTGGGAGCAGGCCGATGCTAGCTTTGTAAAACAAATCAGAAAGCATTCTGTCTTCTATTTTCTGGATTATACTGCATGAAGTTGGTACTAATTTTCTTTTAAACATTTGGTAGAATTCTCCAGTTAAGCCATCTGGAAGAAGAAGATTTCTTTTTTTGGGAATTTTGCATTTTCAAATTCTTCCCTTGACTGGCCTGTTTGGACGATCTCTTCACTGGGGTGAGGCGAGGTAGCTGAGCTTCCTTAGGGATCAGTCCATGTTAGCCCAACCAGCACTTCATGTGGGGTTACTCCTATCCCTTCTGATCTTCTAAATGCTGGCAGTGTCACAGAGACACTTTCTGTCTTTTTCTTGATATTGGTTGTTTATACCTTTTTTATTTTATTTGGTCAACCTTACTAGATTTTTTTTTTTCATTTTCTCCATGTATTCAAAGAACTGGTCATTTTTTTTTTAAGAAAAAGATTGATTTTGATTATGTTTTTAGTTTTGTGTAGATGTGTGCGTGTCTCCACATACGAGGGCGGTGCTCACAGAGGCCAGAGGCACTGGAGCTCTGGACCTGTTACAGACAGCTGTGAGCCGCCTCATGTGGGTGCTGGGCCAGCAAACTCGGGTCCTTCGGAGGATCAGCAAGTGCTCTCAACTGCTCAGCTTTCTTCCTGGCTGCCCTTTGCTTGCTTCGGATTGATTTTCATTCTTCATTTTTTTTTGTTTAAAAATATTTTTATATATTATATTTTGATAATGTTTCCCTCCCTTCAAATCTTCCCTGATCCTTCCCACTTCCCCACCTACCTTTCTCCATGGTCTTGGCTCTTTCTCAAAAACCAAATCAAGCAAAACAAACAAACAAGCCAATTTCTCCGTTCTTGAGGCTGAAACTTAGATTTCTTAATTTCTGTACTCCCTAACAGGTGAGCCCATGTTGTTATCAAAAGGCCTGTCTACTCTGTTGACTATTGATATGTCGTGCTCTCATATTTAGCCAGCCATATATACATACATCTCTATTTTCACTAGTAAATTCTCATCTATATTTTATATGTCTGTGTCTATGTAAGTACATATGCACATAAACACAAGTTCTCTTTAGATTCTCCTCTGCCACTTTTGCATGATGTGTTATTTAGAGGGAGCTGTTTAGTAGCAGAGTATCCAATGGATGTTGTTTGTGGGAGGGTATCATTTGGGGGATACTGTGACTGGAGGTTTTGCTATCATCCTTTCTAGCTCATTTCCAGCTGGTTTGTATCACAGAGGGAGAACCTCCTCTCTGTCCCCCATGCTTTAGGGTTCCTTGAACTTTGGGCCTGGGGTCCATCCAGCACATGGTCTACACCGATGCATTTTCTCCAGGTCATGTGATCAGCATTTCAGGTGACCTGACTGTCCTATAAATCCTGCTTGCACCCTGCTGGCTGCTGCTACCTCCTTGGTTGCTTCTTGCTGTACAGTTGCTCTCACAGTTGTTGAGAAGGGCGAGTTGATCTTTCCACTTTGCCTTCTGAGTCCTGTTTTCCTCTGAGACTTCCGAGTAGAGAGGCAGGCGCTGCCTCAGGACCTACTCACAGAAACATCATCCTACCTCTCCACGAACCTCTTCAATGTGAAACTTCATTGCTCCTGTTTGGCCTTCTCCTGGCTCCCATTCAGGTGTTACCCTAAGGTGCCTGCCCAACAATAAGACTCACACAGCCCTTAAATTGTATCAGCTGAAACTCATTTACAACTTTGTGATAGAATTGTATCTAATCAGAACAAACCTCCCTAGAAGGCATCAGGCATTTGCCCCACCAAGAGCAATGCTACTGACAAGAACTGCCATCAGCCCAAGGCAACAGATTCACGTGAAAAAGACACAAAGTGAAGCTGCAGTGAACTATGGGGAACCAAGGGGGTATTGAGGCCTTGAAGACTAGGGAGCCTGTGGGGCATCAGGCCACCGGGTTTTAGACAGTATAAAAAGTAGGCAACCTCAAAGCCTAGTGAAGTGGACAGGTTTCTATGCAGGTAAAAATCTATCATAGAAACCACCCATAGCTTAGTGATTGGTTGTCAGGGGGACAGAAAACCATTTGTTCTCACGGTGGCAGCGCCTGGGGCAACAGAAAACAAGTTTTAGGCTTTCCTGGGCCATTAAGGTAGCTGCTCTGCCCAGGGCTCTGTTCCTCTGGTTTATTATTTGGTAGATAAAGGAGAGGGGTGTGAAAGGCAGAAGAGAGATGCCGAGTTAATTCCTTCATTTCCCCCCATGTTTTCCTATAAAGGGTCCTCAAGCCTTTCTTATTTCTCCCTCCTAGACTCTGAAAGACAAGCTTCATGATGTGAGTAGAAGCACCCTTCGTGCATGTAACAGAGAAATTTATATGCACACAGCCCAGAACAACAAAAACAAAAAATCTTTAAGGAAATCGTCATGTATACAAAAATCTTCTTTGGAATGATTCTGCTCAATAAATTTACTCAAAAGAAAAGTTAGCATTCTGCTCCGGCTTCGGCTGAGAGCAACAGTCGCTAAACCCTGCTGTGATGGTGCCAGGTTGGGGGGAGGGGGTTAGGAGGGGGAGCGGGAGCTTTGGGTAGCACATGCGCGGGGCTGCTTTGTTGGATGTACTCCCTACAATACTCCTGCTATACCACAATAAATACAATTAAGAGATAAATGATGTGAGCCATACACTATAACAGGGAGGTATAGGAGTCTCCCCATGGCTGTGAATCACAGCTTATCAAGTTGCCTGGTTTCCTGGATCCACAATGAAAATAAGCCACAGAAGACTGAGGCACAGGCATGCGCTGTCCTCCTAAGTGATGGCTGTCAAGCTTGAGCTTGGCTCATCACCAAGAAAACATGAACGTAACGCAAGATGGAGCCTTAGTGGTAGCTCCCTCTCCTCACACAGAGTTCCCAGAACTGAACTTAAGAGCAGCTGGCTTGATTTGGTGAGGAAGTTCTGGCAGGGGTCAGCCAGTACTGGAAGCCTCCTCTGCCTACATGCAACCGATGGGAGAGGGGTGGTGCAAAGAAGGGACAGGGTACAGCCCAACCTAACTGCCGACTATGGGGCTGGTAAAGTCAGTTTCTGAAGATAGGGCTTCCAGACAAAGTCTTCATTACAATTATTCATATGAAGGCAAATCTTCCAGATCTCACCCAAACTCCCCAGTCACCACTTCCGGGAGGCAAGCCAGAAACACACACTTGCTACTTCCTCCCCAGTCGGTTCTGAAGCAAAGTCAAGAGATGCAGGGCGGGAGAGCATGAAAGCAGCCATCGAATGTGTGATGAAGTCCAAGTGAGGACTAGGAAGGGAGGATTCCCATGCTAGTCTCCAAGGTCAACCCATAGCCACTCCTGGGGCTGAACACTAGTCGAAGTGAGTCTCCCCATGCCTCCGTTTCTCTGTCCAACCGTTATTTACAGCAAAGTGTAATAATGATTTTGTTAGCACAGACCACTGATAAATGCACTGTTTGGAAGAAATGAGAGGAGGCCTTCTGTGGATATGGTAAGTGGGCATGAGTGGACCTCACATACTGAGCTATTTCAATTTGTCTTTAGTGTGGCCGAGAGAGCAAAGTCTATTAAAATAAAACCACCATCTGGGTGTGGTGGCTTACACTTGTAATCCAACACTCAGAAGGCTGGACAGTGGGATTGTTATGAGTTCAAAGCCAACTTTGACTACATTGTCAGTTCCAGACCAACCTTGGTTATGGAGTGAGTTCTAGACCAGTCTTGGGGGCTATAATGTGAAACTCTTTAAAAAAAAATAATATCAAAAATGTACCCGGACTGAAATTATCTGAATTAAAAACAAAATTTGTTTTAAGTCCCATTAAATTGATTGCTCTCGTAAAGCACACATAAAATTTGGGAAACTCTGAGTGGCCAAACTTGGCATCACCCCAGCTCCTTCTTCTAGAGATTGCAAGTCTTTAATTAATTTCTCTTGATCTCTTTGTCATTGGTTTTGCTATTTTGCCTTTTCGAGAGCTGGGCTTCTGCACATGTTACCCTTGCTTTGCCAGTACATCAAGTTGTCCTCTGTGTATGTTTGCCTACAGTAGGTTACTAGACAACTCAGTTCTAGACAGTGGACCTCCTAGAGATGCCCTAGGGGCCATGTAGAAGTGCTGCCTGAAGCCAGAATCTGGGTTAGGATGGGAAGAGAAGGGGTCAGAGAAGCTCTGATCAGCACCTTTCTCTCCAGCCAAGCAGAACCTGGTGCTTGAACACGTAGTCATCGGGGCCATGGCTCCAACTTCCAGCATCTGTCCCAAATGCCCAAGGTGCATGGTGTCTTTTCTTCCTATATCTCCTTGACATCTGGGTGGTGGCTGTTCTCTGTCCTGATAAATTTCTTAGCCACCTCAAATTATTGACATTTCTTGTACAACCAAACCCCCCAAATCATGTTGTTCTCTTCAAAATTTTAATATATTTTCTTTTAAGTTTATACTGTGCCCTAATTTGACAGTTCCCAAGGCTTTCTTGTCTTCACTGTTCTTGGCGCCAACAGTTTAACTCTTTGTAGCAGCTGTGTAGCTCACAGAAAAGCAAAGCCAAGAATGCAGCAATGACAATCAAGTGCTTGGGTAAAAATGTCGGGCATCCTGAAGGTATAAATGAAAGCAGGGTGCAGGAAGGCAGATAGATTCATGTAGTCCTGCGAGACTACATGATATCCTGTATTCCCTGAATTCAATAATGTAGGCAGAGAGATCTAAACAAAAGGATAAAAGAAGAAATGGCTAGGGGCCACAAGCTGCAGGCACTGCATTTAACTACCATGTATATCTTCAACTCTGGTTACACTTGTGGCTAGGATGGGTTCTTCTGGGCACTGACAGCACCATACTGGCTTCTAGGGGAATTCTGGGTTTTCATGTACAGATTCTCTTCTCAGACATCAGCTTTCTTCATTTTCCTTCCCAGTTACGGTCTCCTCATTGGTGAGATGCCTCGTAACAGGTGTGCACACAGACACTAGGCCAAATGTTGATCATTTGTCTACAGCCTTCCTACTCTGCTTTGTCAGTCAACCTGTTAAGGCCAAGCAAATCGATAATTATATTATTATGCAATGTTCCTGAGCTGGAGAGTGACATTTCCATGTGGTTGAAATACCAAAAGTCAAAAATTCCTCTATGAAGCCCCCTGAAGTGACAGCTTAGGCATGTAAGAACATACTACCTTGGAAGACTGACATGAATGGTTGCCACAGTCCATTTTTGCATGTGTATAAGTCTATCTGTTCTGTATTTAATATATATATATATATATATATACATATATATATATATATATATATGTGTGTGTGTGTGTGTGTGTGTATGTGTGTGTGTGTGTGTGTGTGTGTGTGTGTGTGTGTGTGTAGGTTGTATCTTTATTACTCCCAACATAATGATCTAATTTTGCACCCAATGTATTACAAAGTTAGCACTCCTTTAATGTCATGGAAGAAAAGTTGTAGTTAATGAAAATATGAAAAAGCTCAATCTTATTGACACTGGATACATTCATGTCAGACCACAGCAGTGATATCACCTCACCCCAGGCAGATCAACTCAAAAATCATCAAGAAGCTGAAGCAGGCCCTTTGCTCCCTGGTGGTGGGAATGCAAATTAGGACAAGCAGTATGAAGTCAAGATGGAGAGTCCCTTCAAAAGCAAAAAATAGAACTGCCTTATGATATGTCCATTCCATTGCTGTGTGTATATATCTAAATGGAATAAAAGCATTATGCCAAAAAGATTCCTGTATTCTCCCATCCAAGTACTAACCAGGCCTGACCCTGCTTAGCTTTCAAAATAAGACACATTCAGAGTGGTATGGCTAAAAACAGATTCCTGTATTCTCATGCTTACTGTGACATTATATACAATAGCTGCTGCCTGGAGTCAACCTTGACCATTGGAGAGCTAACAATACAGAAATACAAATTAATATGGGCTGAATGAAGGTTTGTGTGCAGGAGCCCCACTGTGACCACAGAAGACAACCCACAGGAAAGGGAGTGTGTCAGAGAAATCAAGAAGAATAGATGCACTGAACGGTCACAAGCATTTCTGTACTTAAGGGCTTTGAGCACCTCAGCTTTCATAGACGTTTGCTGTTTGATTATGACAAATTAAACTTGGATCTGTGAGTGAAAGCCAAAACAGAGTGTTTGGAGATGCTCACATTGTCATCCAGTCACAGGGAAGGCCTATACTTGCTGAATGTACTTTAAAAGGCTGTACCAGCAATAAAATGAAATTAAAATCTGACAACACATACCGTGCCACAAAGAACAAGAACTCTAAAGCCATCTGGAACATACGCCATAGAATGGAAAGCATAGGTTACTCTATACTCAGGGAAGACAAACTGAGAGACAGATTGGCCAAAAGGCCAGCTTGCGTGTCCGAGGTAGGGCATCTACAAGAGCTAACAGCTTATGTCTGCTCCTAATGAGTGAACCAACATAGTCTCATTTAATGTTAAGATCAGTGTTAAGAGAGAAGCAGAGCAGGTAACTGATATGACTTTGAAGAACCACAGTCTTTTATCCCTTTATGGAAAAATTATGGTCCCCAAGGTAGTCATTCTTACCAAACTCAGAAACTCAGTGCCAAGAATGTCTTACGTCTTTTGGAGCTTTTTGGATTGGGGTCCAACAGGGTCCAACAGGTCCCAGGTTGTTTCCGTCATTCTTAGTTACCCTTGAGAACTTGACAGTTAGACCCTGTTGCTGAAGACACCAAATGCTTGAGTCACAGAACACGGAGAAGACAGGCTGCTATTCACCTTGAAGTGTTATCTCTAATGGTCAGCCTTCAGAGTGCTGGAAGGTGCTTTGTGTGTTACTGGGGGAGAAGGGAATTCATCAGTCTCAACCAGCTGTACAGTCCATGAACTATATACAATACTGAAGGGCTCCATTGCTGACTGGAAAGATGCACCCACTGGCGTAATGGTGGCACAGACGTCATGGGAGTAACTAATCACTTTCTGATTATGTGTAAGGACTGTTCCACAGGGTAGAGCTTATACCTGGCACTGCTAATCAGAGCAAGAACCTGAGACTAGCTAGGTCATGGTCTCTAGGGGAAATTCTATCACTGTTATTCTGGTAAATGGAAATAATATTTAAATGACTCATAATGACATAATGTTATAGCCATAAATGAGTGTCTCACTCAGGCCTCATCAGATAACTTCTTTTGGTTGTAGATGGCAATTAACACAAAACCTCACAACTGGTCAATATGGAAAAAAAAAAGAGAGAGAGACTCTTGATAACATACAGCCCTAAAAGGACATCTACATCACATCCTTCACCTCAGAAGTCAGGGATCTTCTGGTAAGAGAGAAGAGAAAAAAATTACAAGAGCCAGAGTTGGGAGATGATGTCAGGAAGCAGTGTTTTCAGGTTTTGATGGGGAAGTTTCACATATAAATTCACAGCACTTGTGATGGCTCGTGTAGGACCTGTGCTAGCTCAGTCCAGAGTCCCAACAGGGAGAATGGAAGTTCTCTCATGAGACTACCTCATTAGGAGCAGTCTCTTGTAAGGCTCTCATAGATGCCTTACCTGTGGCTCACAACAGCTCCTAACTGGGGAGCAATTGACATTTGATGGATGCCAAGAAAACAAGAATCAGTTTTCCTCAATGCTATTGATCTCCAATAAATCCACCACACTCCAGAGTAGCCCTGCAGCTAGGAATAGTTAGCTAACACAAACAAGACTCTATTGGATATGAAATATATATATGTATGTGTATATATATATGTGTGTGTGAGAGAGAGAGAGAGAGAACATAAAGCTGGATGAGTAGGAGTGAATTTGGACAAAATACATTGTATGAAAATTTCAAGAATTAAGAAAAGTTAAAACATTTCAGATTTTGAATTTTGGCATTACAGTTTCTCAACTAGTAAATTCTATGAGAAATTTAAAAATCTGAAACATATATGAAACTGGAAATGCTTTGATCTCAAGCATTTTGGATGAGGGATATTCAGCATACCCTTAGGTTAGGTTTCTTGTTTTGCTAAAAGTTAAAAGGGGTGTGTAAAGGTGGAAACTATCCTTTTGAATTGATTTTTGTTTTCAGAATGAGATGAGAGAAAGTGAGTACTCAGAAGGTGGCAGGCAGCCCTGTGAAAGTCTGAAGCTCCCAAGAGAGGCAGCTGGATCATGTATCTGGGTAGTCATCTTCCCAGGACACTGAGTTGTAAGTGCCCACCAGCTTGGCAGTCAGAAGATCATCAATATTTATGGAACAGAAGTAAATCTGCACATCCTTCACGTCCCTACTCCCTTCCTGCATCCTGTTATTTACAAGATGCAAAATATCCTCAGAGAAGTGGTTAGGATTAACAGATGATAAAAATGCAGAACTTTGCAGACATACTTGTGAATTCAATATATCACACCAGAATATATGTGAAGACTGGTTTAGCAAAATAAATAAATGATCATTTTCAGGAAATGCAAATATGCCTGGCTACTTTTCATGCACGGCTGCAGCTTTCCACTCAGTCTGTCTCAAGGACCTTGACCCCTTGTGGGCTGCTGAGTTTGTTCTGTTTATCACCGAAACTATAAGCAGGGCACTGGAGTTTGCATATAAGTCATCTCTGAATGCTCTTCTTTCAAAAAACGTGTGCCCAGCTGATAGCACAGTTTGGAGAGGAGGTGTGTGTGAGGGGAGGGGCAGTGCTATTCGGATATGGACAGGGCTTGGGGTATTTTATCTGCTCCCATTTCCTGTTCTCTCTACTTCTTGATTCGCCTGGATGTAAGCCAGCTCCCATGCCTACGAAGTACAGATGCTATCCCACCTTTCTGAGGATGAGCAACGACACCCTTAATTAATGAGCTTACATCATCCCCTCCTCCCTGAAGTCTCTTCTTGTCAGCCATTTGGTCACAGCAGTGAGAAAAGTAACAAAAATGACAGGCTTTATTATTTTTCCAAGAAGTGATTTCTTCTGATAGTTTTTAGTATTTCCTTTTGGTTCCGATTAATGATGGGCACAGCGAACAAATGTGAAGAGTCATCATCTCAACGCCAAGATATCTGGACGGTAAACTTGAGGAAGCCGAGGTGAATGAGAACAGTTCATTTGTTTCTTTTAAGGAAAAGGTATTGACAGGAAAGTGTCAGTATTTTAGGAGATTCAAAGCTTCATATTTACAACTCTTTATTTGCCCTGATAAGTAGGAGGACATGCTGAACTTGGAGAGGCCACCAGGGATCCCTGCACTTTTCCTACACAGTGGTGAGGCAGAGAGAGAGAGAGAGAGAAA
>JANHMN010000015.1:5004295-5033610 GCA_030674055.1 Rhabdomys pumilio | reverse complement strand
ACACACACACACACACACACACACACACACACACACACACACACACAGAGAGAGAGAGAGAGAGAGACACACACATGAGAGAGAGAGAGAGACAGAGAGACAGAGAGACAGATAGAGACAGAGAGAGAGACAGAGAGGAAGAGAGGAGAGAGAGAGAGGTGATACATTGTTTCTAAAAAGAAGATTCTGAGAGTTGCAATGGTCCTGCTGAAGTGGTGGTGGGAAGCCCATGGCAGAAGCAGAGATTCCAAATTTACAAATTTAAAGTGATTTTCTCTTGTTCTTTAGGCTTCACCAAGACTACAAGGCAACCACAGTGCTGAGTAGTTCCTATTTAATTTTAGGTTTCTTCTTCTTTTTTTTTTTTTTGTAATAAATTGTAGTAGATAATCTTCAAACCTACAGAAATTCTCTTACACTGTGAAATCAGAGACCTAAGGACAAAATGATCAGAAAGGAGAGTAGTCCTAGAATGTCGGTTTTCTATCTAGAACTAAGAATTTTTGTTCTCGCTGTATGGCTATCAATATATCATGTTTATGCTTTATTTTTAGCGTTCTTACATTGATTAACATCTTTCATGAACACTTGTGTCTATTCCAGTGAATTGTATTGACTAATACTATATGTGATATATTTCCATATGTAATACTCCATCTGTCATAGTAATAATAAAAAGTTGTCTGTGTGACTCTTCCTGGTGCTGGGCACTGGGAAAGGGATTCAGATCACTGACTGGCCCCTGGAACAAAGGCTTCTCCTGTGTTCCCTAGAAAGAAACAGATACCGGCTTCCAGAGGATGGATTTAGCTTATACCTGGGGTACAATGACACTAGGCCTAGGAAGACTTGGGGTGCCTGGGCAAGAACAATACCGAGATCTTTCTGGGGAAACTAGAGACTCGCCCTGTTTGTTTTATGAACAGGGCCTATGCATTTTGTTTATATTAATTTTGTTGTAAACACAATCTCCCCCATCGCCTCCAACACACAGGAGTGCCAGCGTCTCTGGTTGGGTTTTCAGTTTTACCAACAGTCATGTCAGCCATTTATCTTCCATTGTGCGGAGTTACAAATGCTACAGGTGTGTTTGCCTTGAGTTTGGACTGTACCTGAGGTAGCACCGTGGCTCAGGAGACAGTCAAATACAGAAACCTTTCTGAGGAATGAACTTCAACACTACCTATAAATGTCCATAAGGCAGCTAACATAACCCTTTGCTTCCTACCTACTTGAAATATCAAATGTACATTTCACTAACAAAAGAGGTACTCAAACTGGCCAACGCCCAACGATTCTGCCATTGTTTCCCCTCCATGTAAAGGTGTGCGTGTGCGTGTGCATGTGTGTGTGTGTGTGTGTGTGTGTGTGTGTGTGTGTGTACATGCACAGGTGTACAACACCCTCAGAGGAAAACTTAAATACATTAGTCATGCCTCTAGAAGTTTCTAGAAATATAAATCTGCATTCGTAATCTAGTGGATCAACATTGTCTTCAATGCAAAACAATTGTTATTTCTCCTCTTCACGTCTACCCATTGCAGTGGTGCGAGGGGTCTATTAGACTTCCAGGAACTCCCCAAAGCAGACTCGGAAGTGGGTGAAGGGTGAGGATAAGTTACCATTCACCAGCCACCTAACTGATATGGATACTGCTCTTATTAAGGCACATGCTTCATACATGGAACGAACTAACAGGTTTAATAATAAAAGCGGTACATTCCTTGAAGTCTCTCTTCAACAGGAGAACCTTGTGGCTTATCCAGATGGCCCGTCATTTGTATTAATGACAAACTTAATTTCTTGAGTAAACTTCCACCAACTGTTCCCCCTTCATTTTTACTGCTCAGTGAAATCTATCTGGAGCAAAACTAAACAGCGCGTGACGTGTATATCACAAAATGAAGGGGAGAACTGATTAAAGCCGACTCCAGTAGAAGGCAGAGCCCTGAGTGCCTGACAGTAAGGATGGCACAGAGTCTCAATCCTTGTTCCTCACTGGAATTAAATGGGAGCTTTGTGAAGGTGGCTGATGTCTGGGTCTGACCCCAAATCCATTAAATTTGAGTGGGGCGCAGGCTTTGATGTGTTTAAAAGCTTTTCAGGTGGTTGTAGAACGCACCAAGCTAGATGAGACAAAGGGAACACAGCCTGTTCGACAATTTGTTCAGCATTTAATCTAGATATGTGTACAAAGAGTGATGTGTTTAAGTGGGTGCATGTGTGGGTGAGTGTGTGTGTGTGTGAGAGAGAGAAAAGATAGGTAGATAGATAGATAGATAGATAGAAGATAGATAGATAGATAGATAGATGATGCTAGATACATGATAGATATGTAGATAGATGATAGATTGATAGATGGTCGATTGATAGGTAGAGAGAGAGAGAAAGAGAGAGAGATAATATTGACATTTCAGATATTGGACACTTCACAAATATGTCTAGAATATTTAACTGTCTGAGATGTTGATAGCTGTTTTCTAAGAAAACATTGAGGAGGCTGACGCCTGCTGGAGAAACGCCAAAGTAAGCTAAGCTCACAAGCTTCTGTGCAGGACTTCCCAAGGCCTTTACGAATTCAGATAGGTGATGGGTCTCTGACTTGCTTCTGCTGAACACTTCCTGTTGTCCACATTGCTGGACATGCTTCCCCAGGGAGTCAACTGGGCCTGAGATCAATACATTGCATATAAAGTGGGAGCTAGTGAGGGTGGCAGGGTATCCTTAGAGCTGACCTTTAAACACTTCTGGGTCTTGTGTCTTGTTCAATGCTTCCTATCCCCACCATCCTGTTTTTTTTTTTAAAGGTCCACTTCCTGCCTCCTGCCAGCATCCATCACCCTGACAGAGTGTCTCACTCTGTCTCACAGAGTGTCGGCAGCCTGGTCCTATGGAAACAGGCGTTGCTGTAGTGACCCTCAAATTCTTGGGCAGGACATAGACTTCCTTTCATTTGTTCAGTTCTCATTTTGAAGATAAGGTCAATGAGTCCTGGTCCCCAAAGTCCCTGTGTTGGAAACTTGACTCTCAATGAGGTGTTGAGAATATGGAGTCTCAAAGACATGTCTGGGTTATGTGAGGTTCATCCCTGCCTTTATCAGACGCTGCTTCTAGGGAAGGGCCTGCTAGGTGCTGCCTCTTCCCTTGCCCTACTGCTCACCTGTCCTGTGAGGAGCAAGCCTCCTATCATGAGGGGTGCAGTGTCCAGACAATACCTTGGGAATGGACACAACTTTGCCATGTATAAAACTGTTGGGTACTTTGACAGGTGGCATCCCAGCAGAACCGTGAGATGAAAAGTCTCTGCTCTTCTACATTATCTGAAAACAAGAATTCTGTCACCCCAGCACAAAACCTTCAGTTAAGTCCAAGTGTTGGGCCTGAGGCTTGATCTTCAGGAAGCAGCCAGCCAGTAACAAAGCATCCCATCTTGTTGGATTCTATATTTCATACATACTAGACAGCTCAGGGTGGGAAAGCACCAGGTCAAAGGGAAATGACTTCTAGATATTTTGAAGAACACTTCATAAATCACACCTCGGCTTGGGTAGAAACCAGGCTCGAGAATTAGAACAGAGCCTTTGGCCAAAATGCCATTAATTCAAAGGTTCTGGCGTTGTTTTTTATTGTTTACTATTCCCCAAAGAAAACAATGAATGCATAATTTTGATTTGTCTTTGCGATAAACTTTTGGCTGAACCAACATACCTTCTCCACATAAAGTTAAAAGTACAGGCTTAGAGTCGATTGACATAATTTCTATCAAATGAGTAGCAGGCTGGACGAGCACTGGGCTCAAGACCTTGTGGGTCTGTGTCTGAGCTCTGGTTCGGCCCCACAAAGGCTTTGGGGTTATCCCTTAGCATTGTGAAGACAGACAGAGTGAGAGATCACACAGGAAAATAATCTCACTCAAAGGAGAGGCCTGAGGACAGTGCCCATTGTCTCTCATGTGCCGAGACCACTCATAAGCATTTCCCTAGTTCACCATGGGGACTCCAGGGTTTTTTCCAGACAGCCACTGTGTTAATCTTGAGAAAAGTCGCTCTTCTCTGGGGTTATTATATAGTATTAATTAATATTCAATGTAGTCATTTTGATGATTAAGGAATAAATATGCAGTGACAAAGTACTATTCATCGTCTTCATTCCTTTTCTCGTTGCTGTAACAAGGGAAACCTAAGGACAAGAAGCTGTCTTTTGTCTCCTGGTTGGAGGGTGCACTCCAGCACCCCCCCCCCCCAGGGACAGTGTGCTGGCTGCCGTCAGCCAGAGGAGGGAGCGGAAAGCTGGACTGATCTGGCTTTCTCCTTTCTCTTCTTTACTCAGCCCAGGTCTTCAGCTGTGAGACAGTGCTGTTCCACACACATGGTGGGACTTCGCTCCTTAGTTAAGCCTTTCTGGTTATGCCTCCACAGGTGTGTTCCCTGCATGATTCCAAATTAATCAAACTGAAGTGGGACCTTGACATTAACGTTGAATACGTTTCTGGTATGCACATAGACTCATATGAATTCTTCCTTTTTGTTCTGAAGTATTTTCTTTTAGTCACCCTGGTGCTAGGGTGGAAAGGTATTCCTGCCTCTTCCATTTTAACTAATTGACTGCTTTTAAATGGATTTGGTGTAGAATTCTGCGGTAAATAATGGCACTTAAAACTTATTAAAGGGGCATTGTTTTTGTACTCACAACAGCTACTCTCCTATCTTTGAGGAAATAATAAAAATACCGGTCATTAAGGGGAAGCAGTTGGAGTTTAGAAAATGGATTCTAACTGTGAAGGTTTGGGTCAGCCCTGTGATGAGCTCTGGGTTACACTGCTGTCATGGGCAGCAGGACAGCAGGCTGCATTCCAGCGAGAGCGACATAAACTACAGGGGCCTTGCTTCAGTGCCAAATAATGCGAACAAATGCACAGAACCTCTTCTGAGAAATAGAAATTAAACTCACAGTGGACATGCTCACAGTTTACATACATCAGCTTACCCGAAGAGGCCCCTATACTCCTCTTGTACATAGAATCTGATACCATTAAGAGGCATATTTAAAAAATGCCATGTGGTCTTATCACTGTTTGGTTTCTTTTTGTCCATAAAACCACCCAGAGCAGAAAACACATTAAGACAGAGCCAATCCTATTCTAAGTTTGGTTTTGGAATCTGCACGGGAAATGAGTTAAGCTCGCTCTGAGATCGCCCATCACTCATTCAGCATATTGACATCCAGCAGCTTTCAGGAATCTGCTGTGGTCAACACCACGTGGCCCTCTTAAAGCTAAAGTGGCAGCTTTTCATCATCAAGCCTTTTGCAGCATCTCCTCCACGGGAACGACTAGAATCAGCTTTCTCCTCACAGGGAGAAGCGGTCTCTACGTGCCTTCCTGAACATGGGTAGCCTGTGATGGTGTCAACCTAACAGAAGGTCAGACCTGTGAAAGTGGAGTGCTGGTCAGGCTACTGTGCCCCAAAGCTTGCTCCTTTGAGCAGCTGCAAAGGGAACTGGGCAACTGACTGCACAAAACACCAAGTAACCCTCTCAGAGCAACTTCTACCAAGGCCCACCCAAGCGAGCCAGTGAAGGCAAGCCGAGGTCCAGCTGAAAAGTGGCATCTCTCTAGGTTCTTGGCTGAGTGAGACTCAAATCAGAGCATCTAGCTGAGGCCTCCAATTCTGGTGCCAAGGGTTACCCATCCCTTAGCCGCACTCAAATTCCTGACCCTGGGGATCAGGGGCATCACCTGTATTTGCGTCTTAACTTCTTATCCATTCTCTGGACCTCCACCATAGGTGGACTTTTCATTTTAATCTGGTATCTACATGCCATATTCCTTAATCTGCCTACAGTCTCTTACCCTTAACTGAAAACCCAGGGTCAATGCCCTTCACATAACAATCGATCTGTATGTGTTACATTGGTCTTAATTTCTAGCTCTTCATATATCAATTGACTTGTATGTGTTTACGTTGGTTTTAATGTATAGTTCTTCCCCTCAGCACTTTCCCTGCATCTTACATGAAAAAATATTAGTTACCACGTAGTTTCCCCTGAAGCACTGTGCAGAGAATAACAGCATGGTTTATCTTATTGTGCTTTCTGTCTTTAGGTTTTCTGATTCCTGGCCAGCTCAAGAATATTCATTATATAGGTTTCCCTTCTTCTCATTCTGTTCTCAATACTCTCCTTCTTATTTTCTTCCTCCCTCCCTCCTTCCTTCCTTTTCTCCCTCCCTCCCTCCCTCCCTCCCTCCCTCCCTCCCTCCCTCCCTCCCTCCCTCCCTTTCTTCCTGTCTGCCTTCCATCTATCATGCAATAGACCACCATAGCATATTTCTCTCCACTGGAGCAATTAACACACTGCCAAGTTATATAATCTAGAAAAACATGTTCACCATAATACAAGAAGTCACAACTCATTAGAAAGCTGCCTCCAATCTGGCTGCCTACCTACGTTGAAATCTCATCCCATTAGTGATGGTGCTGGAAGGTGGTGAGCTCTGTGAGTAGGACCACTGTCCTTGTGAACAGTGATGCTGCTTTTGGGGGGTGGGGGTGGCAGTGTTGCATCCAACATTGTAAAGGCACAAAAGGAATCTCTGATTGAGAAGGTGTCCTTAGCAGACACAGAACCTGGAAACTGTGGCACCTTGCTGTTGGGTTTCCAACCTCCAGAGCTGACGACAATGATCATAAACTGTTTAACCAGTGTAGAGCAGTTTGTGACAGCATCATGGAGACCATGAACAGCACCATAGGACCAGGATGACTAGGCAAGGGGACTCAGTGGTATGGATGCTGGGGATTTGAAGTACACCCTTCTATCTCCCCTAGGGTGTCTCTCTAGAGCCGGAAACCTACTGTGAGGATTTCCTCCTTACTAGGTTTTTTTCTCTTCTATAAATTTCAATTGCAAACATGTTTGATAAAATTCAGTTATGTATACAATGATGTACCAGACACAATTTTAACCCTGCTGGAGTTGGCACTCTAGTCAAAAGTGGATCTTTCAGTCAACAAGCTCAAAACAGGATAGAATGAATGCTTATAAGAGGAATAAATACTGTCCCTTAGGTGTGCCTGCGAATATGGCAATGACTTCTTAAGCACAGCAGCTTATGTGTGCGGTGGAATGGAAAATGAGGAAGTCCTGCTAGCAACAAAGAAATTCACAGAGAATTAAACCAGTGGCCTTAAAAAAAGTTCACATGCAAATTTTGGAATTTACTGCTTCTAGGTAAAGATACTGTTGCATTCACACTGAGAAACAACCTTATCTTCCCGGAAGATTCCTAGTCACCCTCATATAAAGTGGAGAGGCAGACGAGCTAAGAAAATGGCATATTAAAAAAAATTATTCTTTCACAATCAAAGTCCAAGAATTGATCTTGACATTTTACCCATCAGTGCTCCAAACTCACATTTAAATGAAAGATCGATTCATTTGTTAGATCTGAAGGGAAAATGTCCCCTTCTCAATACCCAGAAATCACAAGCTGTGAGTATATTCTGAAATACATCATATAAACATTCAGCACAAAGACAGAATAAAGGACCCTGGAATGTTTGTACAATGCCTGCGTTTACAGAGGCAGCGTGACTGTTGTGTGTGACATCTAGGAGCACAGATGAGCAGCAAGACTATGGAGTGGCTGTATCGGAGATCAGTCTCCCCAGAATGGGACTTCTAGGGACGTCCTTCCACCATGACTATGTGGCATTTACTGGGACACATGCATATAGTGGAGGTGTGAAGGTGTGTGTGTGTGTGTGTGTGTGTGTGTGTGTGTATACACACATATCTATTTGTGTGCTTTTCCTAAGGTGAATATGTGAGATCTTCAAACTAGAACAGACATGACTCAGGGACTGAACAGAGCTCAACAGAGCAGCCTGTAGACCTGGGAGCAGTGTATAGGTTCTTCTATTCCTACACCCCACTTCTTTTATTACTCCCTGTTGCACAACACATACAAGCAGGTGTGAACACCATATACAGGCAGGTATGGACAACACATACAGGCAAGTATGAAGAACACATGCAGGTAGATGTGAACAACACATACAGGTAGGTATGGAGAACACAAAGAAGCAGGTGTGAATAACACACACAGGCAGGTGTGAACAACACACAGGCAGGTAGAAACCACACAGAGGCAGGTGTGAGCAACACACACTGGCAGGTGTGAGCAACACACACAGGCAGGTGTGAACAAAACACAGGCAGGTATGAACAACACATACAGATAGGTATGAACAATACACATAGGCAGGTGTGAACAACACATACAGGTAGGTATGAACAACACACTCAGGCAGGTGTGAACAATGTACACAGGCAGGTGTGAACAACACACAGGCAGGTATGAACAACACATACAGGCAGGTGTGAACAACACACACAGGCAGGTGTGAACAACACACAGGCAGGTATGAACAACACATACAGGTAGGTATGAATGAACAACACACACAGGCAGATGTGAACAATAAGCATGAAGGAAGAAACCTGTGGCCTGTGCGGCCTTACTTCTAACCAGTGCTCTCTTTCTTCACTCTGGATTGGAGAAGATGTAGGAGTCTTCTAGACTGAGACTGAGTTGATGCTCCATTGTTTCTAGTGTTTCCACACGAGACAGAAAACCATGCAGTGGGCTGTTCTACACCAGCCCAGCCTCTTGTGTCACTGCCTCATCTCTTACTCTGCAAGCCCGTTGTTCACATAAGTAAAGAAAGTCAGAAGGACAACAGTCCACCTTAGCTCACGCATCACTACTATTAAAAGACACGGAACTGCTTTCACATGGATTCTGTGTGAATCCTTGTCCAGTGTCACTGATAACCCACACTGTACATTTAAGAAAATAAAAGTCAACGAGTCACTCACAAATCACATGCAGTTCAATAGATGAGCAGCAACGTGTTCGATTTTCTCCACGTGCTGTCATATGCAGTCATATGTCATATGTGCAGTCATATGGCCACTGTGCAGGTCACTAAGAGTATCTCTGCTTTCCTTTAATATTTATATTTTGACTACATTTAAGTTGATTTACAGACTATTCCTGCAGTACTATTAAGATACACAGACTGACAATCATCCTCCACAGACGGTGAATGAAGGTAACTAGCATCTCCCCCAGGTGCCTGTGGATTTCCGATACTTCTATGAGTGAATGTCACACAAGATGAGTCCACAAACAGCAGAGTGAGGCACAGCAGGTCCCCTGCACCCTGATATAGGCTAAGCTTTCTTAGGGCTGCTTCCTGACTCTAAATGCCCTTGGTCTCCATCTTCTGCTCTGGCACAGTGGCCATGTGCCCACACACAGCTAAGGACATTGACAAGAACTTAGAATCAGGTGACTCTGAGCATATGAATCTCCTGGGAGTCCCAAAACCATGGAGAGGCAAACAGCTGTCAAGACACCAAGATGCTAACTTGAACTAAAGACAGGAAATGCTTCTTTAAGCCTGCATTTGAATGTCTTAATATGAAACATGACTTGTAAAATCAATAAACATTCACAAGATTTCAAAAGAAAACTTACTTGTTCAAATTCATTCCTTTGAAATTCCTCAAAGCCAAAAATATCCAGTATTCCAATATCCAATGTCTGTAGGCTGAAAGGAAACACAGCAGTGTAAGTGGACATTCTCGGTAGCCTAGTATTAGAGAAAAGTACATTTACGCAGCACAGCACTGCTGGCTTAAACGACACAGCAGCAAATAGTGAAATATCTGAAAGTCGACAGCACTGGGCCACTCCTTCAGGGCTCCTCAAACTACTCATTGAGAAAGGGACCTTGCTTTCTAGCTAGTTAGAAGTGTAGCCATGGATGGATGACTTAATATTTGTTTCTCTGAAGTTGTGTCTGTGTCCTTCCCACTAGACCAGACCCCTGTCCCTCAGAACCATGGATCCACATTCTCAGTGTCTCCCTCTGTACTCCTGTCTGTACTCTTGTCTTCTTGGGTTGCTTGTACAGTCAAAAACTTCCTCGTCTCGTATAAGTATAACATTAGGGGATCTGCGATCAATTTGATCTGATGGATCAAATTTAGACACTTTGTACTGTGAACTTCAAAAGGACTGTTTACAAAGAAAGTAGAACTTCAGAGATACATTTAAACCATTTAGTTATTCAATGTGAATTGTCCTTCTGGAAATTCACAACAGTCTTAGTGTCAGTTCCTAGTGTCTGTGTCCACTCAGCAGGTAAGGAAGGAAGTGAGGTAGGTCTGAGCACCCTGTTTCCAGGAACAGATCAGAACGTATTTGACACACATACATTTGGAAGTTTCCATTGATGGACCTTTCCTCAGAAATTATTTGGGGGAATTGTACAAAGCTTGAAAATACTCGAGTCATCTGTACTTGTGTTTCCACAGGAAGGCACTCATGCTAAGCTCATGGCTAGACTATTGTAAGAGACTTGTGGACAAGAACTGCCAAGAACCAGCTTCGGCTTGGAGAGGGGTTAGGAGAGACCGGTGTTTGAAAGTAGCAAAATAAACAACTCAAAGTCAAGTTATGGGTCCAAGCTGATGGCCTAGGTTTTGCTCAAGACAGTTTTCAGATTGTTGTCTATAGAGACAGTATTCCAAGCAGTTCTCTGTTGTATTTCTAAAAATTCTCTGGATAACTTATCTCTTGCAGAGCAAAAGCCCAGCCTTTTATTCACATATCAATGTATTGCCCCAAGTTTCCTTTTGATTATTCCATGAATCAGCATCACATGACCCCAGCCACCTGATTCTTAGGAAAAGACAGCAAGCACAAGCACAGACTGTAAGATAGCTGGGCGGGACCCTGCTCTGGAATTACTATTCCAACCACACCTAGCCTTGGACCTAAACTCCCTCTGTTGCAGGCTGATCTTGAACTCAGGAGTCTGCCTATCTTTGTATCTGCCAGTCTTTGTATCTTTCTGACAAGCTGGTTCATAGTGCAGCCGCCTCTGTTCCTTTATATCTGTAAAGCTCCTTATACAATTCATATTGCACCTTTATATTTTGGCATAGTTGAGAAATTATATATTTTCGAACTCATGTTTTTAGCTTTCTTTCCTACAGCCATAAGGGCTGTCCTGAAGGTCACAGCGTTCTACCATTTTGCTGAGACATTAGATATAGCCTCAACTCCCAGACTCGGGCTGTCTGATGATCCTTACCAAGATAATGAATTAAATGCCATGCATGCATTGTACATCGATGTAACAAAAATGGTCACTTTCACAGGGAGAAAAACACACACTAAACAGAGTATCTCCAAAGCAGAGACACAAGAGAGCCAGGAGGAAGTGCGGCAAGCCCAGGAAAAGGAAACAAGCTTTATGTTTACATTTTATGCTTCCGATACTTTTTATGGTCATTCCGATAACCACCAAATATCCTATTGGTGTTTGCAAATTTATATAAAAATATCAGAAATACTCAGCAACAGTAAGTCAAGAGAAAAGCTAGAAATGAATGTATCCTTTAGAAGAACTGAAAATCTTATAAAGTTAATCATGTAAAAGCATGCACAAGGGATGCTTAGTGGATAAAGTCCTTGGCATGCAAGCACAAGGACCCACATGTGAACCCATCCAGAACCCATGCAGAAGGCTAGATGTGGTGGCTTCCATTTGTAACCCTAGTGCTCCTGCAGGGAGACACAGGCTGAGGAAGCAGACTTCCAAGAAGATTGTAAACCAGCTAGCCTGGTACATGCATCAGGAAGGGAGAGATCCTTTCTCAAACAAGGTGAAAGGGGAGACCTGACACCCAAGGTTGTCCTCTGACTTCCATATGCAACATGCATGTCTTATATGCACTCAAGCACACACACATGCACACACACACACACACACACACACACACACACACAAGTTAACAAAATAAATACACTCACTTTACAGGACAAAATGAAAGACATAAGAAGGGATTTGTCACAGACTGGCCAGCCTGAGGGAGCTTTATAATTCTCTAAACATCCTGCATTACTATAACAAATTTTTCATTAAGCTTATTTAAAACCTTTTATTTAAAAGTCCATGTACATTTTACTGCAGGGGACTTTCTACTGGGAAGGAAAGGGGCGTGAACCTGCTGTGGGGCAGAGGTAAGGAGCTCCAGCGAGAGACTGAGATGGGCACTGTGCTGTCTCTGTCACTTACCAGGGGTGTGCAGGGTCCATAGCCAGGACACAGGGAAATATCTCTTCTGAATGCCAAGTGGCTATCTCAGGAGTGTCCATCTCCCCTCTATGTCCATCTCAGGGGTAAAGGCTTTCTTGTGTGTGCCCATCATCCAAGAGTGGACACTCCCTTATATTATACAAATCTATGGATATTATGCTTCTATTATGTTATACTATGTTGTATAACATAATAGAAGCATAATCATCGCTCAGTCATCTGCCTCTCCTGGTTGGTTCCCACTGACTTTGACAGTAGGGTCCTCAGCATTATGACACAATTTTGGTAGAATTTAAAGAAAGAACCAATAGATACCCCTGTACTACTCCAACAACCTTCTCTTCTCCCAGGACTGCAGTGTGATGTTGACAGGTAGTCAGAGGTGCTTAGTCACCATGTACAGAAGGTAGAAAACTCCACCAAGGTTCTGACCGGCATTATGTGTCTGTCATTGACTAGTTACCTGGGGGAGGAATTTATAAGGTTGAAAGGGCAAACCTTTTTGTTGGTTTTAAAAATATTTAGTTGGGTTCCAAACATGTTTAGCTACAAATGTAAAACATGGACAAAACAAAAAAGAAAAGAAAAGGAAGAAAGGAAGGAAAAAGGAAGGAAGGAAGGAAGGAAGGAAGGAAGGAAGGAAGGAAGGAAAAGAAATTCAGAGTTAGGAAAAATGTAAATTTAGATCATGGTGAGGTCTGTCTTCAAGGACTGTGGGGAAGGCACACTCTTCTAATAGCTCATTTTGGTCCTTTACCACTGAATGGAGTTGTGTTTGTGATCTCCATTCCAGAAGCTTGAAGCCAGTGGGAGGACTGTGCCACACAGTGACTAACATAGCCTGTGCTACACAGCGACCAACATAGCCTGTGCTATACAGTGACCAACATAGCCTGTGCCACACAGTGACCAACATAGTTCCTCCCCTTTCCCCTGGAAAGCTCCAGTCCTGTTATACAGCTATGCCACTCCATATCAAGGCTCCAGAAGAGAGAAATGGAGAGAGTTTCAGACCTACTGACATCCAGTCTTCCAGGTGAAATGACTGTAGTGATGACCTGGCCATTTTACCTAAATAATCTGAGGGTCCTTCATGAAGCTTTTCTGGTGGCTGATAATTTACATTAGCTTATTAGTAAATTAAACACCTTTTATATCACACAAACATTAACTGCTGTGCCACTGCGTTTAATCACCTGTGTATGAACAGGTGGGAGAAGGTTTGAATGTAAAGTAGCTTCCTCAGACTTGAACCTGCTGTCTGAGATGATATATCATCACAGGCGAAAGTCAGCCCAGCTTGTTCTCATCCACGGGAAGTTTCCTGGACAGTTCCTTGAGCCTTGAGTAGGCTCAGGAAAGGGACTCCAAACGTATTTAGCCACAAAATAAAAATACAATTAGAAAAGATGCTAAGTAAAAGGAAGCCCAGTCAGGAGCCATGATAGAGCACGATTAAACTGAAATTCAATACAGTACAAGGAGGCTCATGTAAGGCCCGGATGTGGGAAGCTCTCCTGGATAAGCTGTCTGCAGAGTATCTCAGCAGAAAGCTATCAGCTTGGTTATGGGCGAATCAGCCTTGTTGGAAGACCAACGGGGCACCAGGCTGACTAGGAATCATTCCAGATGCAGCCCACACTTAAGTGTTGTTGTCTGCCTCACTGGGAACAGTTGGATTCACACAGAAGTTAGTATTGGGGGTCCCATGAAGGGGTTGACTGTGCTGTGGCACCTGCCAGTTTTGCCTTCACCAGCCATGTGACTGCCGTAAAAGTGCATATGATAAAAGTTGTTTATTCCCTTCCTATCCGTGGAATCTGAAGCTCCCTTCAGTGCTGTTAGGGAACACACGTCCCCTTGTGAAAGCCTGCATTTACAGTCGTGATGTGTGGAAACTCATTACCAAGAATATCTTCAGAGACAGGAATCAAGTCAGCCTACTACAGGCTTTAATTATTTCAAAAAACCACAAACAATATTTAAATGATATCAATGCTTACATTCTAAATCTAAAAATGACTCTCATTTCAGTATGACAGGAGGCTGAGTAAAGGAAACATCACTACGCCACCAATTGCTCTCTAGTCATTAAAATGATGGTTATAAAAATCGGAAACACAGATGAATAGTTACTGTAAATGAAAACAGCACAGGTGCAAAACTCAGTGTTTGAGGAACGAAGCAACTACAGCCTTTATCTGTGTCTAGAGAGAGCCTAAATTGGAAATGTGATGTGTGGCTTGGCTTCCTTTACTGAGCTAAAAAGCTGATTGTGGAATGACCCAGAAATTCCACATCTGGACATATATCCCAAAGAACAAGCCCATATTTCCAATCAAAGACATATACGAGCATCTTGGGACTTCTTTGTTCATGCAATAAGACTGGTACTGGTAAACCAAATAATGAAACAGGCACCTGTGTTGGTATATTACTGTATATTTTTATAAAGGAATCTTGGACCAAAGCAAAATAAAATGAATAACTAGTAAGAGTTGCACTCAATGTTGAATGTTTGTCTTAAATTTGGACATCAGGTGAAAGAAGCCACCCAAATAATAGGACAGGAAGGACCAGGTCACCCGAAGCTTCTGTGATTGGAGGCCACAGGCCATCAATGTTGGCAGAGTCCAGAGAACTCTGTGGATGGTCAGACGCTAAGGTAGGCTGAGCATCAGTAGAATAGTAAGGAGATGTGTGCTTGTGAGCATCTGCTATGCAGAGGACGGAGTTTGCCAGGTAAATAAATGATAAGCGATAGGTGCTCAGATAATATTTACCTTGGCATTGACAAGTCTAAAATAACATGAGGCTATGACATTTTTTGACCAACTCTGCTATGAGTTCCCAAGCACCGTTTATTATCAGAAAGATAACTGCGGGCAAGCACATTCCACATATAGTTTCTGAGTGGCTTAGACCTTGAAGGAGAAGTAAAACAAGTTCTCAAGAGGCTGGACATAGTCACCATCAGGTTGAATGCATCCCTCCTGTGTTCACTTATGTATGGGATGGTTAATGTTTATTGTCAACTCAGCTCCTGGGCATGTCCACTAGAGCATTTCTGGAGATGATTAACTGAGTGGATAAGACCCTCTCTGAATATAGACAACCATATTGCATGCACCAGGAGTTTAGACAGGATATAAGAGGGTAGGTGAGAAAGGCAGGCACTTCCCAGCATTCCCTGCTCTATGCTCCCTTGCCCACAGAGATGTGAGGAGGAATCTCAGATGCACACTTCTGTCCACATGAACCACTCTTCTTCACCGCGATGGGCTGCACCCTCAAACCTTGAGCCAAAATGAATTCTTCCTTGCTTAACTTACTTCAGACTAGGTAGTTGATCACCACAAGAAGTAAAGCAAGCAACACAGTCTCCACATGTCCTCTATGTGTCTGTTGACACCTTCAGCAGGCACTTACTGTGATGAGCTGAATGCTGCATCTCAGGATGCACTCAGGACAAAGATGTCACTTCTTCTGGCAGAGGAAAAATAGTAGCCTGGTGTATCCTGGGTCAGAGGCACAGACTACAGTGGGCCTTTGCAATTGCCATGTACTGACATGGAGGGAGGTATGGCTTTGAAAGTTTACACATTACACATGGATTTTTTTTTTGCGGGGAGGTGGTGGTGGGAAGAGGCACAGTAAAGAAAGCAGGCCAGGTGCATGCTCCCCCTGCTTTGTGCATATCTTCAAAAAGCTAGTGCTGGCTGCTTCAGGCTGAGAGCCATGTGGCAGTGGGTATGGTTATCTCCTTCTCCTTCTACAAGTGGATCCTAGATTCTTGTTTTTGGATTGCCCACTGTGAAAATCAGTGGTAGAGTATGAGCTGATGCAAGGGTTCAGGATCATGACATGGTCTTTTCTGGGTAATGTTCATCTCAGTCTTAGGTCTAGTTCAGAGACCCTTTGTTTCCCGTCTCTGCCAGTTTGGCCACGTGGAAATGCTTGGTCATGGAGGTCAGGTCTTGTGATCATGTCAATTCAGTGATGACTGTTAGATCTTGTGCCAGAGGAGGGTTTATGCAATCACTACAGAAGACAGGGCTAAAAGGAGAGTGAATTCAAAAGTGTTTCAGAGGGTTGTAGTCTATTTTCCACAATCCTTTGTCTCACAGAGGTGAAGGATAGTCAACAAATCCTCAAGACCAAGTGGAAAGAAGCGTAAAAGGTACAAAACCTATGTGATCTGGTTTGCTGGTCAATGGTTCAGCGAGCCAGATCAAGGCAGGACCCAGTAGAAATGAAAGGCCCATTGGCTAGTTATATGGTTTCCTGAATCTTCTAAGAAGAGGGATGGTCACTAACCATGGAAAAGAGATGTTCCCTTGGTTGTGAAAGGCTGGTGGAATGGCTGGACAAGTTCTAGCTTTCAGCTGTAAGCTCTTTCATAGAAAGTCACTGTGTCTGGAGGGACACTGCACCCCGGGCAGAAAGTCATGGGACTGCTTCCCTTCCCCAGAGCAGGATTTTCACTTCATAGGGTTGAGCCATAGGAAAGGTTCAGCTCACATGGTCATAGCATTTACAAGAGAGGTTGAAGTAGAAGATGGATGTCATGGCAAGACTTTGTCTCAAAAATTATATATATATAATATATATGTATATATATGCATGCATATATATGTGCATATACTATACACATAATATACATATACTATACCTATACGTATATATGTATATCTAAAATCTATCTACAAAAGACACCTCTTCCAGTTCCACCAGGAACCAGAGAGATCTGTGAGCTTTAATATATTTATTAACATGACCTGAGTTAAGGAGACTATGGTGGTTTGTATATGCTCAGCCCAGGGAATGGCACTATCAGAAGGTATGGCCCTGTTGGGGTAGGTGTGACCTTGTTGGGGTAGGTGTGTCACTGTGGGTGTGGACTTTAAGACCCTCATCCTAGCTCCCTGGAAGCTCTTGTTCTAGCTGACTGGAAGCCAGTATTCTATTAGCAGCCTTCAGATGGAAATATAAAACTCTCAGCTCTCCCTGCACCATGCCTGCCTGGACAGTGCCTTGCTCCCACCTTGATGATAATGGACTGAACCTCTGAACCTGTGGGCCAGCCCCAATGAAATGTTGTCCTTTATAAGATTTGCATCGGTCATGGTGTATATTTATAGCAGTAAAATCCTGAGACGGAGAGTAATTCAGAGTTTACCTTGTGTAACCTGAAGTCAAAGCTTCCATTTCCAGAGACAGAAGTTTGGGACATTTTCTCATGAGGATTCCATAGAGCTACAGGAAAGGGTCCAGTGTGCCACTGATTCTTCAGTGAATTCTCAGAATGCCTAGCTTCTCACAGAGTGAAACCTTTCCTAAGGCCATTCATCTTATTTTTACCTCTCCGTGTCTTATTGCTGTGATAAGATTGTTTGCTACAGGAGACTGTGCCTACATACCACAGAGAGCAGACACTGAGAAGACTTTGCAACGGGAAAGAGGATAGGTCCATGTAGAGGCTCCCATGTGCCCTTCAGACTGGTCACGCAGGGACAGTGAAACGTGCCTGCATCTTCTAGCAATTCTCAGAAGACTCACAGAGTGAGAAGGGCCTGAGAGAGGTCACTGCCATCATGAGGACCTGGGATGGCTTCATGTATGCAGAGTCCCTCAGGAAGCTTTGCATCTCAGGTTCTACCGTTCGTAGGGCACATCTCAGGTGCTGTCCCAGATCTTGGTGTTCGCTGTCTTGAGTGTAGCTCCTTATGCACTGTGCCTGGAGCTCTTTGGGAGCAAGAGTGGCTCTCTGTTGAAGAGAGGATGGATCTGCTTTAGGAGCACGGTGGACCAGTAGTCCGCAGATGCTTGGGGACACTGATCTTATGCCGCCATTCCCCCAGTGAACCGAATGAGCAGTTCAGTCAGGAGCTGTGACCGTGAGGAGAGGGTGGAAGTGGTTGGAAGGTCCCCCAATATGGGCAGGCTGTATCCCTGGGAGGTAGGCTGTTCTGAGCTTCAAACTTGTTCCATAATCCAGTGGAGTCCTGGGAGCTCATCCTCATCCACAAAGAATATCGATTAGCACAATTTAGTGGAGACTACCATAGCTTTTGAGAGCTCATGGGTAAAGCTTCCTTGGCATACCCTGAAGATGATATTTCACAACAGGTATCTTGCTTCTCTGGTTCTTAGACTCTTTACTGTTCCCATTTTGTCTTTTGCCTTGAGTTAAGAAACATTTTCAATTGAAAAAAGAAAAAAAAAAACAAAAGCAAAAAAAAAAACAGAACTCCTGGCAGCAATGGGGAGAAACACACACACACACACACACACACACACACACACACACACACACACACACACAAAGAGTGAGGTTTAATAAATCTGGAAGAAAATGACCCATGATGTCCTTCCAACTTCAATTGTTCCAATGAGGAAGCCACCTGAGTCCTGGGTGCTGTGTGGGTGAGTTTTTTGTTTGTTTGTTTGTTTGTTTCCCCAAACTTAGTGTAGCCAAACATCCAAACTCACGGGTCTGATTTCATCATTAAATCCCTATGAAGGCAGAGCCTCTGTGTGCTACAAAGGACTGACAAGCATAGCTACGAGAGCTGAAGAAGTCAGATTCATAAGCAAAGGCATTTCGCTAAGGATCCACTGCGTGTTAAGTCGTAGCTCAGAGCAGGAGTCCAGGTCTCTGCTTGTTAGCCCTTGAGAAATGAAAACCTAGCTAGCAGACTAGAGTGCTGTACACAAACTCACAGCCCTGTCCTTAGATGTATTCCCATGCACAAACCTGGATGTTTACATGTTTTGTCAACACATTAGCCAGGACTTCTGTCAGGATGTCCAGGTTTTGTTGTTTTTCTTCTTTCTATTATTATCTCTTTCTGACAGTTTGTTTTTGTTTTATTTTTGTTTGTGTCCCTTCCTGATAATTACATTTTAACTCAAACCCTCCTTTTACATTTTACTACATTTAAAAAAATAAATGTTAATGCATGTATGTGACGTACATAGTGTGATTCGTGTGTGTGTGTGTGTGTGTGTGTGTGTGTGTGTGTGTGTGTGTGACTAGAATTATACTAGATCCTCATCTCATTTCTCAGTGTTGAGAACAGTTGTCACATTTAGCGTCTGCACCTCTGCATGCTGTGCCACCACTTGTGCCTTTGATCGGTATGGCATTTTCCCACCCCACACCCGGAGGCTCGAGTTTTACTGTTTTTAAAGAAAGCTTCTGGGTATCTTTACAGTTTAATGTAAGTATCGAAAACAGAGGTCTTTTTCACCGGGAGGAGGTTTCAGATGGCGAGGCTCTGTATGATGATGGATCAAAGTGTGAGGGAGCATCCAGGCCACAATGGGAGGCATGGGTGCAGGGGAGAATAAGAATGAGGCCCGAGGACTGCAATGCAGCAGAGCCAGCGCCTCTCCTGACAGCAGCGCCTCTCCTGACAGTGGCTTTCAGCCAGGCTGCCTGTCGCTTATTAGCTGATCTGCCAGTTCACTGAGTGTGTTCGCAGCTGCACCCCTGCACCCAGTTTAGCAAAAGCTGCAGACACCTGCATACCCAGATGCAAAGTATCAGAGGACCAACTTGCCCTCGGGCATGGCTCACATTTGGAAATCTTTACTGTAATCCTAATTTCACGGAGCGTAAAGAAATTACTGATATAAAAAGAATCGACTCTAAACCTTTCCAACTTTAAAACAAACCCCTCCCTCCCCAAACCCTATTATGTGTCCCTGTATACTACAAGTTCATCTTGTGCCAACAGGAACCAGAAGAGAGTGCTGGATTCCCTTGAACTGAGTTCCAGATAGTTGTGAACCACCACATGGGTGGTAGGGATCAAACCTGAAGAACAGCCAGTGCTCATGACTGCCGACCCATCTCTTTAGCACCAGCCCCCACCCCCAATCCTTCTCATGATCTTCCTTGGAAGAAGCACATTGGAAAAATACAAGGTTTGGAACAAGATCTGTCAGTGTTCATATCCCAAACCCTTCCCTCCGTAGGTAGAAATCCCACCATTTACAAAAGCCCTTTATGTTTATGTGAAACAGGAAAAAAAATGCCAATCCAATGCCCCTTGTCGGTGTAAAGAATGACAGTTTAGTTCCCAGCCTAATTTAACAGCATGTTCAGTATATGATAACAACAGGCAGTGTCTCCTCACCATGGATCCAGCTGTACACCTGAAGAAGCCAGGCTGTGTGTCTTCAGGGAGGCAGTTTGAGCAGAGGGTGAGCCTCTGACCATGATTCCGACCACCATTCTGATTCTAGCTGGCTTTGCTTACTAGATACAGTCGCCTCAGTCAAGAGACATTTATGAAGCAAAGCCGAGGCGTTTAACTGCAGTTACTGACATAGCCAGTGTGGACTTTCTGACACTGGGGCTCAGCACAGAGCATAGCATGGCTTTTTGTTCAGAGACAGGATCTCCAAGGGTCGGGGTGCAGACTGTATTCCCCGTTCTTATCCCTCTGGGGTATTTTGACATAATTTTCATTATGCCCCAGCGACAGGCACAGGGAGTTAAGGAACAGATTCAATTGACTTCTCTGAGCAGGGCAGGTCACAGGCGCTGGGAGGGGGTTGGGCAAAGATGACAGGAGCTTCCTGAATTCTGTCCTAAAATAAGATGTTGTGCTGACTTCCACATTCAAAAAGAGGCAGGAAGAAGGATGAAGAATGTTTATCCGACTTAAAAAAAATCACCTAATTACTCAGAGACTTTATTTAAACAGTCTGGTTTTAGATAGTATTTTCAAAGACTAGAAGTCATCACTGACAAGAAAGCTCATGACACTTGATGTTAAGTCAGTCATGTCTCTACAGACCAGTCGAATCTCCTGAAAACATGGAGTCAGGACCAAAGCAGACAGGTCTCCCTTCCTTATACCAGTCACGTCATTCTTGAAGACAACTCACAAGTGTTCTGACTGATATTTAAATTCAACTATGATCTTGTCCAAGGTGTCTGGCAATTTTTATAATAAGAACAGCACATTCTTACCATTATTTGCCCTGTGGTCCTGGCAAATCTCATTTGGGTGCTAGAATGTACCAGAGGCTTTTGGTACCAAGGGCAAACCCTTCGAGCTCCTCTAGATCTCCCTATCTGGAAATGGAAATGCTCACTCAGGATAGTGAAAAGCAAATACAGTTACAGAAGAAGATGGCCGGCTCTTCAAGAAACCACCGTACATGTCTGCGGGAGGGGTGTAGCTGGAGCTGGAGGCTTGTTTAGAGAACAGGTTTTGCTTCAGATATTTGCTAAATTACAGAATTTGGGTTGTCATGGTAATCAGCAGAATGATTTAAACAAGTCTACCCAGAAATAGAAGTCACTTGTACTGTATTCATAAGAATCAAAGAAATCTCTCTTTATTTAATGAAAAACAAATTCTCAATTTGAATGAAGAGAAACATGGTGTGTCAGATTCACTTCTCTGACAAACTGCTTGTTATTACATCTCTGAAATGGCAGAAAGACAAAATATTTAGAACTAAAACACATAGAAAACTTGTGGAGTGAACTCGGAGGTACTTAGAGGGTAGTTTACAGGCCCAGAGAAAAAGAAAATCACTTAGAAATGCCAAACGTTCAATTTGTAATCTTGGAGAACAAAAAAGCAGTTCTCAAAAAGAGCAAAAATAAGGACACAATAAACTAAAAAACAGTTAAAAGAACAGGAGACTTGACAATCAAATGCCACCAACAACAAATAAAGCTTTTTTAGAAACGATTCTTACAGGCTAGTTTTGAGCCAGACCAAAGACACAAAGAGAGCTGAAAATCCCCTCACAGTTACAAACTTACTAGAGACCATAAAGGCACACCTGCAATCGACACAGAGTAAGTGTGAATGGGTAGTCTTGTGGAAAGCGTACACGACTCAAAAAATATAAAAACTCTGTGGTCACACTCAATTTGTTCCCTAACTGTTGGATGGCATTAGGAACACTGTAGAGAGGAGGGGAACACAGACTACCTCTCCTACTCATTAGTGTGAATTTGACAGCCAAGAATTCTACCAGGAGAAAGAACTGGAATCCCATCTCACTCATGAAAACAAAAACAAGCTAAAGCAAATGGGGCTGAAGCCCTTACTGGGAGAATAAATTAGCATTAAGAAATAAAACAGCTAAAGAAAGAGCTGAGAGGTTGAAAGCACTGTCTGCCACTGCAGAGGGCTGGCTTTGGTTCCCAGCACCTACATGGGCTCACAACCATTTATAACTACAGTTCCATGGGATCTGATGGCTCCTTTGCAGTCTGTGGCCACCAGGCATTCATATGGTGCACATATGGCACACATACATACATGTGGTACACATATACAGATATGGTACACATGCATACATGTAATGCACATACACATATATGTGGAAAATATACACACATGTGGTATACATACAAACATGTGGCACACACATACACATATATATTTATGGTACACATACCTACATGTAGTGTACATATGTATGTGGGGTACACATACATACGTGTGGTGCACATACATCCGTGTGGTGCACATACACACAAGCAGGCAAACACATATTGAACAATAAAAAGTTTAAAGTAACTAAAATATTTTTAAAGTAAAAAATGGACTTAGTGAGTTATAGGTGTGCATTTGTGCATTCTCTCTCTCTCTCTCTCTCTCTCTCTCGGTATATATAACAATAGTAATCAAAGGAGAAGTCATAATTTGACAGAGCAGGAAAAAGTAGCAGGAGTTGAGAGAGAAGAGTTGGAATTGACAAAAATACAGAACTTTTATGTCTTAGTCTCAAAAAAAAAAAAAAGCTGATTTGGTGACGCAGCCTTAACCCTAGGATTTAGAGGCAGAGGAAGATGGATCCCTGTAAATTTGAGACCAGTCTGAATCACTTATCCAGTTCTAGGCCAGCTAGGGCCATGGGATCCTGTCTTAAAAACAAAAGAAACGGAGTGTCATAGTAAAAATTAAATATGAATTAAAAATATACACATCGAAGCAGGGAATGAGATGGCTATCATCGTCACAATAGAATTTAGAAAGTTTACGTAAGAGCTCCTCAGGAAAGATGAAGTACAGGGACTTGAAGTAAACACGTTGCATGAGGGCAAATCTCAGCCATACTGCCATCGTTCTAGAAACCAGACAAGAAAGACATTCCATCACACACGCTGTCTGGCAGCACTGGTCAGTGAGATAAGGCAGAGAGAGAAACAGGAGGCGCAGAGGGAGGAAACACCCTCTGGTTGTTTATTAGAAGAAGATCAGTCTGGGAAGTTCTCCATTCAGCATCTTGGTAAACTGAGACGTAGCAGAACAGAGTTCATGGTGGTAACACCAAGTGAAGCAAAATGTCCAGAAAAAGAAAACCAGCGAGGGAGGGACACTCAGCGAGCCGAGGAGAAAGCAGCGGGCATTGCTGACTGCGTGAAAGAGCACAGACAAATGCTGCAGTGCAGAGGCCTGCCCCAAGAGGGACAGGACCCCCCTACAGTCATCTGTGGATGTACTCTGGACGGTATCCTAAGAGAACGTATCATGAAAATCAAAATTAAAACAGAATGTATAGAAAATTAAAGATCACTAAAACAAGGGAGAAAACTGGAAACTACTTTAAAAAAAAAACCCAACTCGTTAAAATGTGCTGTTGATATGATTTAAGTTGGATTGAAACCCAGGGTGACTGAGCACGAATGCTAATAAATAAAGCAGGGATCTTTGAGTACTCGAATCAAATATGAAATTGTTCCAGTCCCTCTATACAAAATAACACTTACAATGTGCTGAAAATCTCAGTTTTAGGGAAAATGTAAAATACCCTTGCAACAAGAGAGGACCACCTATGATAAGTCAGAAGCAAGACTAAAACGTGCCATACAACTACGACAATCTCCGCGCCGCAGTATGCAGCTGTCACTGTGCGTTTGCTAGAGGAGTCCGCTGCTCAGTCAGAGAAATGCAGACTCATGCCCTGAACCGCAATCCTGCCAGGAAAGCCCAACCCAGGGGAATCCGCACACAAGGATGCAGCTGGCAACATAGAGAAACGTGGAAAAAGACTTAGCCAGTCATCCGCAGATGAGGGTTTTGCATCCACAGGAATTATCCAGCAAATAAAAGTGCAATGAAACTTCTCTTGATGGGTCATTGTGGTTAAATCTCAAAACCTGCATGGCGTTTAAGAACACGAGGCAGAAAATACGCTTCAGGCTGGCACTTCTTTGCTACTTTGCTTCTTTTCTGCTTGTGTTCCTATGCAGTTCTTAAGGAAAAGAGGACGGCTGAGAGCCAGAGGAATGCTGGGAAGGCCTGAGCAAGGTCTACACTAGGAAACGAAAAGGGCCTATGCTTTTAGCTCTAAGTGCTTGTCCCTTCTGTTTCATTAAAAATGGAACAGCAAGTGTTATACATGCTAACACTTATTAACATTGCGGCGGCAGGTAAACATCTGCCTTCCATGTTACCTTGTACTTTGTTTGGATTATTCAATCTTTCTTAGCAAAGAATAAAAGACGGCAATTGAGGAGGGAGGTATATCAAAAGCTATTAATTTTAGTAATGATATTACTCATTAAATAGAGAAAGAAGTGCTGAGGGAGACTACCTCCATTTCCCAGCAAATGCCCAGCCGGCATTTTATTATTTTTTATGAGGCATTTAAAAATTAATAACATAAATCCATTTATTAAGAATTAAATGCTTTCAAAAGGATTAACAAAGAATGTATAAACTGTCTCTTTAAAACCCGTGCTTATGTCTAGATTTTTGCTTTGTATTTCCTGCAGCCTTTCATCTGTCTTCCGCTTTCCCGGGGGTAACTTTGTAAGTTGAAACTCTTAGAGTTTAAATCTTCTTTGCCTACTCTCAGTAAAGTAGTACGAGGAGAAAGGTCATAGTTTGTTGTAATGATTCCCATTGCATTCTTAGACACATCGGCTCTCTACAAATTACAGTTTCCTGTTGTATTTATTAACCAAGGCTAGGTAGTGTGTCCTTTAACTATAACAAGTATAAAATATAAACTATAATGAAATGAGAGTTGGAGAGGGAAGGCAAGCGATTGAGTTAACACATGAAGTGGTGGTTTGAATAAGGAAAGCCCCATAGGCTCAAGGGTGGTTCTCAGTAGAATTATTCAGGAAAGATCAGGAAGTGTACCCTTGTTGGAGTAGGTATGGCCTTGTTGCATTGTTGGAAGTGGTGTGTTGTTGGACGTGGGTTTTGAAGTTTTGAAAGCCCATGCCAGTCTCAGTCTCTCTCTCTCTCTCTCTCTCTCTCTCTCTCTCTCTCTCTCTTTCTCTCTCTCTGATGTAAACTCTCAGCTACTGCTCCAGTACCATGCCTGCATACCACCATGCTCCCTCACCACAGTGATCACAGACTCACCTTCTGGAACTATTAGCAACCTCCCAATTAGATGCCTTCTCTTATAAGTTGCCTTGGCCATGGTGTCTCTCTATCTCTCTATAACAATAGAACGTGGTCAAACACCCATGTCTTCAGATACGTATAGTGATCAATAGAGGCGAGACCGAGTATCTTGAGAAATGACACAAATGTTAGCTCGCCAGGCTTCTTCTCTATCCTGCAATCAACCTCAGCACATAGGGGAAATGAGAAGATGGGGTGGTGACCTCGGCCTCCCGGAGAAAGCCCTTATCATTTGACACAGCAAGACTTGAGCTCATCCTCTCTGTCCTTGAGTCTCACTGTTTGGCAGAGAAGCCCCCGTGACCATCTCTGTGGAGCACACACCACGGATGATCACAGGTGCTGTGGCATACCCTGATCAGGGCCTGTGCTAGCTAGCTAGCTTTATGTTACCTTGACAGCTTGCCATTGGAGGGAGGAAACTTTAACCGAGGAATTGCCTTCATAAGATCAGATTTTAGGCCCATGGTCTCATATGTTTGAATACTGGGTCTCCAGTTGGTAGACTGTTTGGGAAGGATGAGGAGGCATGGCCTTGTTGGAGGAGGTGTGTCACTGGTATTGAATGTTGAGGCTTCAAAAACCTACACCACTCCAAGTTAGCACTCTCTGTTTCCTGATTGTGTCTCAAAATGTGAGCTCTGTGCTGCCTGCCTGATGTTCACCATACTGGCTGTGGATTCACCCGCTCAAACTGTAAGTCAGGATAAATTATTTCTTTTTATAAGTTGTCCTGGTCATGGAGTCTCATCCTAGCTATAGAAAAGTAACTAAGATACAAATGAACTGTGGTATTTTCTATACCTCCAGTGCTCATCCACGTTTGGCTGAGTGATTTTAAAACAGAAAAATAAAGGTCAGATCTGTCTAAATAGGATCTCCAGGTCTATGTCAACTGTATCAGCTGGAGCCGTATCTTCTGGGTCCAAAGACTCTACATGACATTCCGTGTGTCTTCTGAAGGTGTTATGGAGTCCCAGGCCTCCTTTCACAAACAGACAGTCCACCTCACACCTGTCTCTCAGGCACTACATTACTGCTGTCTCCCACTGGACACTGGGAGGGGATGTGGGCAAATATATATGTATATACTGATATTCTGGTATTTGACAAGAACAGAATTTGACTAAGGAACAGGCTGAAACTGCCCATAGCTGTTCTTTACTGGGCTCTGTAAGAGCACCGCTGCTCTCTCAGGACAGTGTGGGCTCTGCTTGTATCAGGAGCGAGGGATCTGGTGGATCAGACAGATTTGTGAGCTCTAACATGTAAGTTGCTATTCTGACTCCTTTTGCCTTACTCCAAGGCTGATCTCAAGCCAAGAAAGACAACAGCATCCCTAGAAGCAGAATGCCATCAGCAGTGATCCAGGGGTGAGCATGACAGAAGGTGAAGCAGGGGTCCACAGGTAGGGTCTCTCACAGGAGGCTGGGGGAGCAGGGGATGGTTGTGAAAGCAGACTGTGCTCACACAGCTGTGGGTTACGCCAGCTTTTAATAGAGACATCATCATCTACTCCTCTCCGGGCCAAGAAATTATAGCTTAGAAAAAGCAATGTCCCCAGAAAGGATTAACATCTAAAAACGGTGGTTTTAAAACGTGTTCTTTTAAAGAGAAAGACTTTGGGAGGACTGGAGGGAGGCTCCTGTTTCACCTCAGTTTTAACAATAAAATATGTGATTTTAGTTTTTAGCTATTAAACAGGACTTTACCCCAAAAGCCACTTGTGGACACACACTTTGAGAAAGATAAAGACTTAGGGAAACATAAAGCATGGTTGTTAGAAGTTCCTAAGTTCTTATTGCTTCTGTTATTGGCTTTCTCTTCCTCGGTGCATCAGGTCACCTTGAACTAAGCCTAATAAACAGCTCCAACGTGCTCCATGTCCGACCTGCCTTAACCACAGCCTAGAGCCTCCTGAGAGAGCCACACAGATGTCAAGGTCACATCAGACAGGAGGCCAGGAAGAACTCACATTAATCTTCCAGGCTGATTTGTCCAGGCAAACACTGGGACAGTCTGTTCTTCTTAATTAGCTCACCATGAACCTTCCCCTGCCTGACACCACAAGTCTTCCTCATAAAAACGTCTCCACAGAATCAGGAAGAGAACATGCAATTGTGTTTTCATATTAGACCCATTTCACTTTCAGAAATGAGGTGGTCGCTCCCTGAGAAGATATCAGATCTGCCTTGACTTCACTTGCTCCTTTCATGGTCCCTCAGTGTACAGGTGACCAGCATCCAGTCTTCCTTTAAGTGTTCACAATAAAATAAGTCTGGCAGTATCCCACCTTTCCAGTGTGCTTGCTAACTTTACCCAGTCAGCTACCAGAGTTGTAAACTTCTCATCTTCCACACAATCATCATACTTCAGAATAAACGGGGACTGGCAAATACCAAAAGGTATTGTAAGGTTATGAAAACATCTCCAACCTTGCTGAACCAAGCAGACCTTTAGGTACAATATTATAGGTATAAGTTTCCCTTCCATTGTTAGGGGATTTAAACCCAACTTTGGTGGCTCTTAAAAAAAAAAAAGTTAATGATTCCAAGCAGATTCTGTCTCTTAGAGGTAGAGTGTATACCTATAACTTATGATTGATTTCTCGTTCTCCATGAATTCTTTTCTCATGTATTCCCTTACAAAGACATTCAAAAGTGAAGGCTGCCTTTCACCTTTCCATTCTGATACACCAGGCGAGATATCCACTGTCATGGAAGCCGTACTTCCTCTCTTTAACTTATCCAAGTGTTTCCGATCGTAAAAATTCAAGACACTGCGGGATTCAAATGTCAAGTGGAAATTTTCTAGAAGTCTCCAGGTTTATGCGCTAATTAAACATGAACTGATCACTATTCATGTGAGCAAGGATGCCACTATTTTTCTACCAGGTTAATTTGGTAAGTTTAGCACATCGGTATCAGCTGTGAATAACTGTCACATTTACAGACTGAGGGCTCTAAGAACTACACACGGGCAGTAGTGCGGTACACCTTTGGTGGGTTGTTTGTGAGACTGAAGTAAGGGAAGAATGTTGTCCCCCATGTAGACAGTTCCATCCCGTGGACTAGCATCCTGGCTAATTAAAAGTAAAAGTAAAAAAGAGAAAACAAACATGATCCTGGTATCCCCTTCCTCTGCTTCCTGGCTTGCTGACTCGATGGGTTCAGCTGCTCCCACCACAGCCTTCCCGGCCATGGCAGACTGTGTCTCTTCCAAACCAGAACCAAAAGGAAACCCTTCCATGGCTCCAGCTGCATATGTAGCAGAGGATGGCCTTATCTGGCATCAGTGGGAGGGGAGCCCCTTGGTCCTGTGGAGGCTGAATGCCCCAGCATAGGGGAATGCTAGGGAAGTGAGGCAGGAGTGGGTGGCTGGGTGGTTGGGGGAGCACCCTCATAGAAGAAGGGGGAGGGGATGAGGTTTGCTGAGGGGAAACTGGGAAGGAGAATAACATTTGAAATGCAAATAAATAAAATAACCAATAAAAAAAGAAAGAAAGAAAAGTAAACTCTTTGTAACTTTTAAGTTCCCTCTCTAAGGTATCAGTGCACCACAGGGAGGGCAAATATTTCGAAGATGGAGGATCACAGACCAAGTAGTAACCAGAGAAGCAAGACCTCATCACACCAGAGAGAGAGGTGGGGGGAGACAGACAGATGGAGGGAGGGAGGGAGAGAGGAAGAGGGAGAGGGAGAGGGAGAGGGAGAGGGAGAGGGAGAGGGAGAGG
>JANHMN010000015.1:4981340-4999547 GCA_030674055.1 Rhabdomys pumilio | reverse complement strand
GCATCTCTGCTTTGTTACTGTCTCTAGCATCTCTGCTTTGTTACTGTATCTAGCATCTCTGCTTTGTTACTGTATCTGGTATTTCTGCTTTGTTACTGTATCTAGTATTTCTGCCTTCCCCATATCTAAGATCCTTTCATCCTGTTTCTCTTCTGCCCAAGCTTGGCAGTCAGTACCAGGAGGCCATATGGAAGCTGTTGTCTGCTGAAACATTGTCAGAGCTGAAACAACCCATGGGCTACACTGAGGTTCAGGAAATGGTTTGGGACAAGTGACTCTATAGACTGGTGGAGGCTCGTTTTCTGTGTGAAGCCCTGATAAGGGGACTCACCAAGGGGCTGAAGCCAATTACATTCAGAGCATGTTTCAGAGCTGCAAGTCTCTCCTTGTTCAGAGAACGCTCTGCTGTGGACACATCTTCCTGCTCGCCTTGGCTCACATACCTGTTAGGATAAATATGTGGTATTATGGCTTGGCTTGGAGTCAAATGCTGGTGGTAAAAGGTTACCTCATCGATACCTGATCTCTGTCATAGTGGAAATCACCTGGACGGTGTGTCTCCAGGTGTTTACAAAGCTTTTGGGGAGCACATGATGTTTCAGGAAAGCAGACAGTTATTCTAGTACCAGAATATAATCACACTGAAGACAGGAGACTCATCTTATCTGAACCCTTTCTCACCAGGGGAGACGGTCACCAGCACGCTATGAACTTCATACAGGAAGTTGGCAGGTGTCGAAGCAGGCATTGTAAGTCACATTTGCATGAAAGATACTTAATGTATACTAATGTATTATCCTTGCTTGCCAGTAACATTTAATTTTAAGGTTGCTTTACAAACATTGAGGCACTGATTATCAAATGCAGGCATACCAAAAAGCTGAGGACACCAACCACAAAGACAAACGTCTCCTCAAAGAAACTCATCAGGAACAAGTTAGGTACCCAAGACAGAGACAAGAGGAGAGCACTCGGTAGGGTAGAGCACACAGGCAGAGCCAATGACCTGAGTGTGGATGTACAGTGCTTCTAAGTGTGGAGGAAGCAGGTAGGTACCACAAAAGAACACCGTGGAGGAGATAGGCTTCCTGAGGAGAATCCATGGCTAAGTAAGAATGGGCCTAGTTTGCAAGTAATGCCCACGTCCCAAGAACTTGTAGCAGCATGTATGGAGTGACACAAGATTACTCACACATGGTGTGCACAAGATGCATACATGAGAAAAATGAGAATCTATGGTGAGCAAAACAAAGATTGCCATGACTATAGGGGGAGCTAGGGCTCATGTACAGCAAGAGGATAGGACTCCTAAGGGCTAGAAGCAGAAGAGGGGCATCCTGGGCTAGAAGCAGAAGAGGGGCATCCTGGGCTAGAAGCAGAAGAAGGGTGTTCATGAGATGAAGTGACTGAAGGAGGAGTGTACTGGCTGGTTTTGTGTGTCAACTTGACACAAGCTGGAGTTATCACCGAGAAAGGAACCTCCCTTGAGGAAATGCCTCCATGAGATCCAGCTGTAAGGCATTTTCTTAATTAGTGATCAAGGGTGGGAGGGCCCGTTGTGGGTGGGGCCATCCCTGGGCTGGTAGTTCTGGGTTCTATAAGAAAGTAAGCTGAGCAAGACAGTAAGTAACATTCCTCCATGGCCTCTGCATCAGCTCCTGCTTCCTCACCTGCTTGAGTTCCTGTCCTGACTTCCTTTGGTGATGAACAGCAATGTGGAAGTGTAAGCTGAATAAACCCTTTCCTCCCCAACTTGCTTCTTGGTCATGATGTTTTGTGCAGGAATAGAAACCTTAAGACAAGGAGGAAGTCTAGGTATAGATAGAAGTGAGGTTAAGGCTGGGGAGGGAAGGGGCGGGCAGAGAGGGTAGACTGGGCTGGGCAGGGCAGGGAAGAGGCTGGGCTGAGAGGAAGCGGTTAGGATGATTTGTATCTGGTGTCAGTGTCCTTGGGGTGATGGATCTGGTCCATCCGCTGGGGATCATTATCAAGGGGGTATCTTTGGGGAAAAAGCTTCGTGTTTGTATCAATCATGACAAATTTAAAACAAACTATTAAGTTTTAGGCCACAGCCAGAGAAATAACAGCTATAACAATTTGGGACTTGGTTAGCCTCAGTAGAAGAAGATGCATCCAGTCTTACTACAGCTTGATATACCAAGGCTGATGATATCCATGGGAAGCTTCCCTTTTTCTGAGGAAAAGGGAAGTGTGGTGGATGTGGGGGTGTACTGGGAGGAGAGTGGAAGCTGCAACAGGGATGTAAAGTAAATAAATAACTTAATAAAACATAATTCAAAACAAGTATATGGAACTCAGAAATGACTGGAAAAGAAAACAGCATGCTTTCTCTGTGCAGAACCTTGAAATCACTTGAGTGAATGAGCTCACAATCGAGGTGACTGTAAATGTACGAGGCCATCTTCTCTTCATAGACACTACACATGAGAGGACGTATAAAATTATAAAAGAGTAAAGGTGGGCAACTGAGACGATAAGCTCAGTGTGCATCGTGTACGTGCACGAAGAAAGGGGTGTGAGAAGGAGATGGGGGTGGAAATAGGTAGGTAGAAGATAGACTGATATAGATAGATAATAGATGATAGATACATAGATAGTTAGATAGATAATAGATGATAGATACATATATATATATATAATAGATGATAGGTACATATATATATATATATATATATAATAGATGATAGGTACATAGATAGATTGATAGATAATAGATGATAGATTGATAGATAATAGATGATAGATTGATAATAGATGATAGACAGATGGATAGATACATATATAGATAATGGATGGTGGGTGGAAAGATAAATAGATGGGTAGATGGACCAATAGATGGATGGATAGAGAGATAGAGAGATAGAGAGATAGATAGATGATAGATAGAGATAGATACATAGATAGATAGATAGATAGATAGATAGATAGATAGATAGATAGAGATAGATAGATGGTAAGTGGATGTCAGACAGATAGATGATGATAAATGGCAGGAGGATTTGAGGTTGGACTATACAGCTGGTAAGAAGTGACTCTGTACAACTTAATGATACTCTGCCTTAAAATAAAAAAAATATAAAGAAAAGGCCTAGGCTGCAGGTTAGTGATAGAACATTTACCTTGTGCATACAGATTGTGGGGTCAACACTTAGTTAGTAAAAAAAAATATGTAAACGACAAACATCAGGGTGTGGTAGCACACACTTAGAATCCCAGTACTTTGGGACTGAGGCAGAACATTCAGGACTTCCAGTCTAGCCTGGGGTAACTAAGGAGTGAGACGCTAGCCTGGACTACATGAGATCCTATCTCAAGAACACAGTCAGCTAAATGAACATAAATATAACGTTTCTATCGGAACTTAAAGAACCCTCGGCATTGCTGTGGTATCCAGAATGACAGCCAAGAGAGGTATTTCATAGTTCCCAGCAGACTGTGTCTCATCACAAGGTATCTGGTGATAAAAAATTACATGTTTATATTTTATTTATTAAAGGTAGTAATTTTCCCATTGGCATCTCTCATCATGAGACCACACACAAAGGCACAGAAATATTGAAAAGTATGCCTGGGGAAGGATAGACACTGAGCATCTCCAAGGAGACTTGACTCTAAGGAGCATTTAATCCTCCTTTACTCTCTCAGTGTGGACCAAGCATTTGGGGAACTACGCTCAACTGAAAGCTTCCAGTTCTGCCTGACTGTGGTAGGTGGGGGAAGGGGGAAATCAGTCAACATGTCAACCACTGACAACACGCTGACAACAACTGACAACAGTCAACAATGGATCCACATACTGTAGGGACTTCCTGAGACCGTCTTGCAACGTGGAGTATCTTCTGCCACAGTTTCACCTTTCCCTCAGACAGAAGGAAAAAGGGGCAAGCACAGCTTTTAAATAATTATTTTCCCCAGACAGGATTGTGTGTGCCACATGACAGTGGCCTCTGCAGATTCTGTTACCTGTTACCTTTAAGGGGATGACTTCGGTTCAGGCTTAAACTTCTCTGTAGTTTACCTCAGTGCTTGACAGACTTCATCTCCCCTCCCCAGACCCATCACAGCAGCTCCTTTAGTAAACATTAGTAAACATGTCTAGATCAGACTAGTGGTCTCTAGCTTATCTCACTAATCAATGGTGTCACAGTCCCCAGAGCTTTCACTCAGGGTTCAGTGTCTTCTGTATCACCCACGCATGGCAGCCACACTCCGGTGGCAGGAACAATCTACATTGTCATCTCCTTTTTAAATTCACATATAATGAGGTGCAGAAACACTCAGTGTCCATGTCAGGGTATTGAAGTCAGTCGCTTGCTGAAAGCCTTTATGTTTCAAGACTGGTGGGTCAGGAGAACATTCTAGGTACTACTTTTCCCACGGGGCTGGAGAATGTAATTTGAAGGCTACATACTCCTTTGTAATCTGGGCTACATCTTTTGCTGGAAGCCTATATACTTGTTATATAGATTTATATTCTGTAGAATATTAAAGACATAGAAGAAGGAGGCTTTAGCTCTTTGCCTGCTTGCCCTTGCCTTGTGATTATACCCATTCCTTCACTGGCATTAGAACCTTCACTGGGATTCCAGCTGAACTATCCAGTCGTATGGACTGAACAACCACTAGATTCTTGGATATTCTGCTCACACCCAGCTAGTGTTGATTATCTGGACCACAGATAATTAAATGTAATATATTTTATATATAATACATACTTATGTATGATTATATATTACACAATTAATATCTAAAATTGCTACAGGCTGTGTCCATCCAGAGATAAAGGAACAGAGGTTTTTCTAGTTAATATCAAGTCATCCCCTCCTGGCAGAAGGCTCTGTCTGTGAGGAGAGATGGGGACCAGTATACACCAGGAAACTGCATCAAGAGGGGATGGAGACAGAGCCTTCCTAGGGGAACTTAATTACCAAAAGAATTACTTAAGACAAACACCATTTTATCTTCTTTTAAATAAAACTTTCATACCCACAGCCTCTGCTAATCTCCCTTTGCCCCCAACACTTATCCCTCCTGACTTACTCTCACACTCCCTCCCTGCCTCCTTTCCTAACTCTCTTGTGTTAACCCATTGAATTTGATTAGTTCCACCCATACACACATGAGTGTGGGGTCATCCCCTGGGTGTGTAAGCGTACACACTCTTACCCACACATGCTTCCCTTCATGATCCTTTTTTTTTTTTTTTTTTTTTTGGGTAGGGATAGGATTTCCCCATTACCCAGTGGGTGACTTTGATCATCTTTTCTTTTCTTTTTTTTTTTTATTGGATATTATATTTACATTTCAGATGTTATTCCCTTACCCCATTCCCCATCACCAGGAACCCCCTATCCCATCCTCTCTCCTCCTGCTTCTATGAGGATGTGCCTCCACCTACCCCTCCCACTTCCACCTCCCCACCCTCGAATTCCCCTACACTCCAGCCTTCATGGGACCAAGGTTCTCCTCTCACACCTATGCCTGACACGGCCATCCTCCCCTACATATACAGCTGGAGCCATGGGTCCCTCCCTATGTGTTCCCAGGCTGGTGGTTTAGACCCTGGGGAGCTCTGATTGGTTGGTATTGTTGCTCTCCTCATGGGGCCACAAACCCTTTCAGATCCTTCAGTCTTCTCTCTGCCTCCTCCATTGGGAACCCCTTGATCAGATCAATGGTTAGCTGTGAGCATCCACCTCTGAATATGTCAGGCTCTGGCAGACCTCTAAGAAGACAGCTATATCAGGCTCTTGTCAGCATGTTCTTCCTGACATCCACATCAGCGTCTGCCTTTGGTGACTGCACATGGGATGGATATCCAGGTGGAATGGTCTCCAAACGGCCCCTCCTTCAGTTTCTGTCCCACACTTTGTCTCCATATTTGCTCCCATGAGTATTTTGTTACTCCTTCTAAGGACCGAAACACCCACACTTGGTCTTCCTTCTTCATGAGCTTCATGTGGCCTGTGAGTTGAATCTTGGGTATTTCAAGCTTCTTGGCTAATATCCACTTATTAGTGAGTAAATACCATGTGTGTTTTGTGATTGGGTTATCTCAGGATGATATTTTCTAGTTCCATCCATTTACATAAGAATTTCTTGAATTCATTGTTTTTAATAACTGAGTAATACTCCATTGTGTAAATGTACCACATATTTTGTATCCATTCCTCATTGAAGGACATCCAGGTTCTTTCCAGCTTCTGGCTATTATAAATAAGGCTGCTATGAACATAGTGGAGCATATGTCCTTGTTATATGTTGGAGCATCTTCCGGGTATATGCCCAGGAGTGGTATAGCTGGATCCTCAGGTAATGCTATGTCCAATTTTCTGAGGAACTGCCAGACTGATTTCCAGAGTGGTTGTACCAGCTTGCAATCCCACCAGCAATGGAGGAGTGTTCCTCTTTCTCCACATCCTCGCCAGCATCTACTATCACCTGAGTTTTTGATCTTAGCCATTCTGACTGGTGTGAAGTGGAATCTCACATTGATTTGCATTTCCCTGATGACTAAGGATGTTGAACATTTCTTAAGGTGCTTCTTGACCATTCAAGTTTCCTCAACTGAGAATTCTTTGTTTAGCTTTGTAGCCCATTTTTTAATAGGGTTATTTGGTTGTCTGGAGTCTAATTTCTTGAGTTCTTTGTATATATTGGTTATTAGCCCTCTATTGGATGTAGGATTGGTAAAGATCTTTTCTCAATCTGTTGGTTGCCTTTTTGTCCTATTGACAGTGTCCTTTGCCTTACAGAAGCTTTGCAATTTATGAGGTCCCATTTGTCAATTCTTGATCTTAGAGCATAAGCCATTGGTGTTCTGTTCAGGAACTTTTCCCCTGTGCCTAGGTATTCGAGGGTCTTTCCCACCTTCTCTTCTATTAGTTTCAATGTATCTGGTTTATGTGAAGGTCTTTTATCCACTTGGATTTGAGCTTTGTACAAGAGGATAAGAATGGATCAATTTGCATTCTTCTACATGCTGACCTCCAGTTGAACCAGCACCATTTGTAGAAAATGCTGTCCTTTTTCCACTGCATGGTTTTAGCTCTTTTGTCAAATATCAAGTGACCATAGGTGTGTGGGTTCACTTCTGGGTCTTCAATTCTATTCCACTGATCTTCCTGCCTGTCTCTGTACCAATACCATGCTGTTTTTATTACTATTGCTCTGTAGTACAGTTTGAGGTCAGGGATGGTGATTTCCCCCAACCCCCGAAGTTCTTTTATTGTTGAGAGTAGTTCTCGATATCCTGGGGTTTTTGTTATTCCAAATAAATTTGCAAATTGCTTTTTCTATCTCTATGAAGAATTGATTTGGAATTTTGTTGGGGATTGCACTGAATCTGTAGATTGCTTTTGGCAAGATGGCCATTTTTACTAAATTAATCCTGCCAATCCAGGAGCATGGGAAATCTTTCCATCTTCTAAAATCTTCTTCAATTTCTTTCCTCAGAGACTTGAAGTTCTTGTCATACAGGTCTTTCACTTGCTTGGTGAGATTCATTCCAAGATATTATATATTATTTGTGACTATTTTGAAGGGTGTCATTTCCCTAATTTCTTTCTCAACCTGTTTATCCTTTGAGTAGAGGAAGGCTACTGATTTGTTTGAGTTGATTTTATATCGAACCACTTTGCTGAAGTTGTTTATCAGGTTTAGGAGTTCTCTGGTAGAAGTTTTAGGGTCACTTAAGTATACTATCTGCAAATAGTGAAATTTTGATGTCTTCCTTTCCTATTTGTATCCCTTTGACTTCCTTTTGTTGTCTAATTGCTCTGGCTAGGACTTCCAGTACTATATTGAATAGGTAGGGTGAGAGTGGGCAGCCTTGTGTAGTCCCTGATCTTCGTGGGATTGCTTCAAGTTTCTCTCCATCTCTAGTCTGATGTTGGCTATTGGTTTGCTGTATGTTGCTATTACTATGTTTAGGTATGAGCCTTGAATTCCTGGTCTTTCCAGGACTTTTAACATGAAGGGATGTTGAATTTTGTCAAATGCTTTCTCAGCATCTAGTGAGATGATCATGTGGTTTTTTTCTTTGAGTTTGTTTATATAGTGTATTACATTGATGGATTTCTGAATACTGAACCATCCTGCATTCCTGGGATAAAGTCTACTTGATCATAATGGTTGATTGTTTTGATGTGTTCTTGAATTCTGTTCACAAGAATGTTATTGAGTATTTTTGCATCGTATTCATAAGGGAGTTTGGTCTGAAGTTTTCTTTCTTTGTTGGGTCTTTGTGCGGTTTAGGTATGAGAGTGATTGTAGCTTCATAGAACAAATTGGGTATTGTTCCTTCTGTTTCTATTCTGTGGAATAGTTTGAAGAGAATTGGTATTAGGTTTTCCTTGAAGGTCTGATAGAATTCTGCACTAAAACCATCTGGTCCCAGACTTTTTTTTGATGGGGAAACTTTTAATGACTGCTGCTATTTCTTTAGGGGTTGTGGGACTGTTTAAGTGGTTTATTTGCTCCTGATTTAATTTTGGTACCTGTTATCTGTCTAGAAAATTGTCCATTTTATCCATATTTTCCAATTTTGTAGAGTATAAGTCTTTGTAGTAGGATCTGATGATTTTTTTTAAATTTCCTCAGTTTCTGTAGTTATGTCTCCCATTTCAGTTCTGATTTTATTAATTTGGATACTATGCCCTCTGGTTAGTCTGTCTAAGGGTTTATCTATCTTGTTGATTTTCTCAAAGAACCAGCTCCTGGTTTTGTTGATATTTTGTATAGTTCTTTCTGTTTCTACTTGGTTGATTTCAGCCCTGAGTTTGATTATTTCCTTCTGTCTACTCCTCTTGGGTATATTTGCTTCTTTTTGTTCTAAAGTTTTCAGGTGTGCTGTCAAGTTGTTAGTGTATACTTTCTCCAGTTTCTTTTTGTATGCACTTAGAGATATGAGTTTTCCTCTTAGTACTGCTTTCATGGAGTCCCGCAAGGTTTGGTATGATGTGTCCTCATTTTCATTAAATTCTAAAATGTCTTTAATTTGCTTCTTTATTTCTTCCTTGACCAAGTCATCACTGAGTAGAGCATTGTTTAGTTTCCACATATATGTGGGCTTTCCATTGGTTTTGTCATTATTAAAGACCAGGCTTAGTCCGTGGTGATCTGATAAAATGGAAGGGATTATTTCAATGTTTTTGTATCTGTTAAGGCCTGTTTTGTGACCAATTATATGGTCTATTTTGAAGAAGGTACCATGAGGTGCTGAGAAAAAGGTATATTCTTTTGTTTTAGGATGAAATGTTCTATAGATATCAGTTAAATCCATTTGGTCCATAACTTTTGTTAGTTTCATTGTGTCTCTGTTTAGTTTCTGTTTCCATGACCTGTCCATTGCTGAGAGTGGGGTGTTGAAATCCCCCACTATTATTGTGTGAGGTGCAATGTATGCTTTGAGCTTTAGTAAAGTTTCTTTTATGTATGTGGGTGCCCTTGCATTTGGAGCATAGATGTTCAGAATTGAGAGTTTCATCTTGGTAGATTTTTCCTTTGTTGAGTATGAAATGTCCTTCCTTATCTTTTTTGATTACTTTTGCTTGAAAGCTGATTTTATTTGATATTAGAATGGCTACTCCAGCTTGTTTCTTGGGACTGTTTGCTTGGAAGATTGTTTTCCATCCTTTTACTCTGAGGTAGTGTCTGTCTTTTTCACTGAGGTGCATTTCCTGTATGCAGCAAAATTCTGGGTCTTGTTTATTTATCCAGTCTGATAGTCTACATCATTTTATTGGAGAATTGAGTCCATTGATATTAAGAGATATTAAGGAAAAATGATTGTTGCTTCCTGTTATTTTTGTTATTAGAGGTGGAATTATGTTTGTATAACTATCTTCTTTTGGGGTTGTTGGAAGATTACTTTCTTGCTTTTTCTCGGATGTAGTTTCCCTCCTTGTGTTGGAGTTTTCCATCATTTATCCTTTGAAGTGCTAGATTTGTGGAAAGATATTGTGTAAATTTGATTTTGTCATGGAATATTGATGGTTTCTCCATTAATAGTGATTGAGAGTTTGGCTGGGTATAGTAGTCTAGGCTGGCATTTGTGTTCTCTTAGGGTCTGTACGATATCAGTTCAGGATCTTCTGGCTTTTATAGTCTCTGGTGAGAAGTCTGGTGTAATTCTTATAGGTCTGCCTTTATATGTTACTTTATCTTTTTCCCTTACTGCTTTTAGTATTTTCCTTTGTTTTGTACACCTGATGTTTTGATTATTATGTGACGGGAGGTATTTCTTTTCTGGTCTAGTCTATTTAGTTATGTAGGCTTCTTGTATATTTAAGGACACCTCTTTCTTTAGGTTAGGGAAATTTTCCTCTATAATTTTGTTGAAGATATTTACTGGCCCTTTAAGTTGGGAGTCTTCACCCTCATCTATACCTATTATCCTTAGGTTTGGTCTTCTCATTGTGTCCTGTATTTCCTGGATGTTTTCTGTTAGGAGCTTTTTGCATTTCACATTTTCTTTGACCTTTGTGTCTATGTTTTCCATGGTATCTTCTGTGCATGAGACTCTCTCTTCTATCTCTTGTATTCTGTTGGTGATGCTTGCATCTATGACTCCTGATCTCTTTCCTACGTTTTCTATCTTCAGGGTAGTCTCCCTTTGAGATTTTTTTTTTATTGTTTCTACTTTTATTTTTAGATCCTGGATTGTTTTGTTTAATTCCTTCACCTGTTTGGTTGTGTTCTCTTGTAATTCTTTAAGGGATTTTTGTGTTTCCTCTTTAAGGGCTTCTATCTGTTTATCTGTGTTCTCCTGTAATTCTTTAAGGGAGTTATTTATGTCCTTCTTAAAGTCCTCTATCATCATCATAAGAAGTGATGTTAATTCTGAATCTGACTTTTCCGGTGTGATGGGGTGTCCAGGGCTTGCTATGGTGGGAGAACTGGGTTCTGATGATGCCAAGTAACTTTGGTTTCTGTTGCTTATGTTCTTGTGGTTGCCTTTAGCCATCTGTTTAACTCTAGTGCTACCTTCACTCACTGTCTCTGATTGGAGCCTGTCTTTCCAATTATATTGCTTGTGTCAGAACTCCTCAGGGTCCAGATGCCTCTGTGATCCTGTGATCCTGAGCTCCTAATGCTCTGAGTGCAGTGGCTCCTCTAGGATGTCTCATGATATGGTGTCTTCATGGAAGCAGATCAGCTAGGTGTCTGCCCCAGCCAAAAGGACAAAGTGAGGGGTGGAAGGCAAGTGGTATTCCAGAGGGATGGGTTTGGGTGGCTGATGGGTCCTGAGCTCCCCAGGGTTCCAGTTGTAGCTCTGTGGAGTAGGGTAGTGGGAGAGGGTTCTTACCCATTGCTCTGAGTGCAGTAGATTCTCTAGGATGTCTCAGGATATGGTGTCTTCATGGGAGCAGACCAGCTAAATGTCTGCCCCAGCCACAAGCTCCCTTCATGATTCTAATACACCCACCATCCCACATCTTTGCTGTGACCCTATCTATGAGGAGAGATAGAAGGGAAGGGATTTAGCTTGGGACTTCCTGTTCTGTTAATGACTCTGGCTTTTTTTCTCAGTGTTTTTATCAAATATGCTTGCTTGACTTCCTCATGTGATTATTTGTGAGCTACATATTTTCAACACAAATACATTCCTTCTACAAGTGCATTCACATGTCATGTTATGATGAACACTTTTGAAATAAAACCAGTGCCAAGAATGTCTAAACCAAAACTCACTGAGGGGACTACAAGCCCCAGGATGAAGATAATTACACATTGTTTTCTTTGTTTTAAGATATTTTAGACCCCTTCGCTATATTCCTGCTTACATTCACAAAATGCCTTCATAAAATGATGAACAACACCCCAATAACAAATAACACTCCCAATAATTTTCTCTGGACATAGAGTGGGCTTTCAGTTGAGAAGGACTTCTACCTTAGGACAGACTGGAGAAGAGGAGAGGGAGAGGAAGTAGGGGGGATAGGGTTGGTGTGGGGAGGGGAGGGAAGCATGGCAATGTGCATTTAGAATTACAGATTATATGAGAGTATCAGGTCACTGTTTAGGAAGTTATTTTATAATCTTTGTCAATCACAGCCAGCCATTAAAATGTTAACAAAATAACAAATGAAAATTGTGATTAATCCCAGATGCACATTAAATGTCATGATTATCTTGTCTTCAAGAGTGGAACATCAAATGTTTCCTTAGAGATAAGCTTCAGTAGATTCTTGGTTCTCTGGACTCCAGACATCTCCACAGTCTCATAGTGCCTTTTGTTCTCATCTTTCTACTCATCTCATCATGACCTATAGCTAAAGCATCAAACCAATGATGCTTTACACACCAGCAAACATCGATTTTCATGAAGATGACAACTCAGCAGTCACAAATGAACAACAAAGTCCAGTTTTCAACTCTAGGTGAAAAGGTCCCATTCTGCTTCCTTTCCCTCCTAGACACCAAGAGGCAATGTCCTGAGGAAGATGGGCTTAGGAGTGAGTTGGATGGGAGGTTGGCCTTTAATATCAGTAGGCAGGGGTGGGTGGATCTCAGAGTTTGAGGCCAGCCTGGTTTACACAGGGAGTTTCAGGATGGCCAGAGCTACACAGAGAAAACCTGTCTTGGAAAAAAGGGGAGGATGTTGGATGAACATTCCCATTACAAGTTTGTTCAAAGAAAGGTATCCATATGTGTTCAGATATGGTATATGGGCGGGGGACATCATGGAAACCAACTTTAGTAGACAGCAGGCATGGTGAAGTCCATCTTATTCTCCACTCTGAATTAACCTGAATCTGGCTCAGAACTCTGGTCAGCAGATTTGCTAACACCCATTATTCCTACTGCCTTGAACATCCTTGACAACTCCAACTTTTCTCCATATGGGAAATCTTCTTGGTCAGATGAAATCTCCACTCTGTGTCCTCAACCACACATTTAGCCACATAAGACAACGTCCACTTCAGGAAACCAGGCAGTGCAAGGCACTCAGAATCCCGATGATGAGCAGTGGGAGTGGAGGGGCAATGATTCAATTATTAAAACATTTGCTGTTCAATCATGAGGAGCTGAGTTAGGGTCAGCTGTGCCCAAAGAAAGTCTAGATGTGGAATCATGCACCTGTAATCCTAATACCAGGGAGAGAAAGCCAGGAGGACCCCTGTACCTCACAGTACTGACAATGGCTAAGCTCCAGCTTCAGGGAGAGACTCTGACTCAATAAAAAGGCTAGGAACAATGAAATAAGACATTTGACATATATTTTGGCTTCTATACGTGTGTGCACACATATATGAACATGTATACAGGTTTATGCCAACCACAGCACACATACAACACATGCACACAACACACACATACAGCACATACAACACATGCACACAATAAACACAACACACGTACACAACACATAAAACACATGAACATAACACACACAACACATATACATGCACACAATACAAATACACACAATGCTGCTGTTGCTGTAATAACAGAACACTGACTGTTTCATCTCATGATGAACCAGATCAGAATGCTAAGGCTTAATGACGGGCGATGGTGTCATTTCTCATTTAATACACACTACCCAGATCCATGCCACCCGGACAGGCTTGTACTCAACAGCTGTCAAAAGTGCCATTTAACCCTGGACCATCAGCTCCTCCTAGAATTACAGTGTTTACAATGGCGCCATGTACCACATCACTAGTCTTTGCATCTGAATGCTCATCCCCACACCCTCCCCCATGCTGTGAATGGGCATACGATCATATCATATGAGTATTCATCAAATTTAGCACTCAACCTAGAGATACTGAATGTTGGTCAGCCAAGCTTCCTATACCAGTGAACCATGAGCAAAGCAGGGTGTCCTACCCCATTATGAATCACATGGAGACTTTAAAACATCAAGAGAGTAATCTTTCTAGAATACAGGTAAGGCTCACAGTCTATGGTTCTCAAGGGAGTAAGAAAAGATCTACATAGAAAAGCCAAAAACTGAAAGTTCATCGGAGGAACCATCCCTTGTCTTTGATACACACTGCTGATTAAAATTGATAAAGCATCAGTTAAGACAACAGAAATTGTTTCTGTATGGACTAAGAGCTGTGATTCCTGGGGACCCAGAGGTGAGTGAGGTGCATAACTGCCATATATAGCAATCAGGTCATCAGGAAAGGAGAGCCAAGACAGAGCCCTGAGACAGGCACAGAATACATACAATTACGTACTATGGAGATGCATTATGTATTAGTTAGCAGATTATCAAAGTCTGAGAGAGCACACCAATATTTAAAGTGTTTCTTGGTTTGTTTAGACTCTGATATGCTGGGACATGTTCAGATGACAACAGCTTAAGCAAAATCTAGGTGCATTTCAGTCAGGATGCATGAGACACTCTTGGGTCTGCAAATGCATTGTCTCACCCGTCACGTTCCCTAAAGGCTTTGCAAGCTCAAGGATTCTTCACTGGGGAAAAAAAATCCCCTGTTTACAGGAAGTGAACTTAGAGTCATGCAAGTGCTTTGAGCAAATGTATTCTTTGTAATAATTGTATTACACAAGCCAGAGTAAAAATAGCTAGATAATAGAGTTACCACTTGAAACAATAAGTAGAAGATTGAAAAACACATCTCTAATCAAAAGAGTTCATTGGTTCACCTGCTGAGCAGGCTGGAGAAGGCAGACCTGGGGTCCCACAGGCTCTGTATAAGTGTTGGGCTGTGTTTGCTACAAATTCACAATGGGTGATATCTGTGCCAAGGAATACACAAAAATAGCTTATTGTATGAATGCAAAACTAAACCGGCTTCTACGTATTTAATAAAATTCAGTCAATTGAACAAAATAAAATCAGTTGGCTTTGAATTAAAGAGGATATATTTGCTGTAACCAAAGTAACACCATATGGCATGTAAATTTCAAGATAATTTGAACTTCATAGTTATCATAGCACCAGCCAGAGGATGCATCTCTCAACTGAATCCATGCCTGGAGAAGACTCAGCAGGGAACAGCTGAGGTGTGTGTCTATTTCCGGGTTCTGGCTGTGTCTTTTCATGGGTTTGGGCACATCAGAAGGACATGTTCCTCAGAGGGGCAGGGACAGGGTCAGGAACCAGAGAGAGGCTGACTGTCACTCTGAGTCCATCCCAGGCCTCATCCCCCACACTGAGCATGACTTTTGCTATCAAACTAACTTCCTTTCACTCAAAGGACTCAGATTCTATAGGCTCCGCCCTGTCATCATCCAACCAGGGCAGGCCTTGTCAGGTCCCTGCTCCTGGGAGGCATAGTCACCAAGCCATGTGGGGGAGCTCAAGCTGAGCAAAATATCCTCCAGCTGGGCCCTCTTGGGAAGAGTGAGTAGAAAGTAGTCTCTGAAACATTCTCTGAAACATGAGCTAAGATTGCTGAACACATCCTGAGACATGGGGCTCAACTGAAGACTTCTCGGTGAGACTAGAGTCCTGTCCGTCCATGCCTCAGTCACCCAGCACCTTTCATGCTGTTTGTAGTGTTCAACTCAAGGGAGACGAGCAGACATATCCCTTATTTCAGAAAAGAGGGAGATGTCCAGGGTTTATGGAAGCAGAAGTCAGAAGCTTGCTGTAGCCATGTAGCCTCTCTCAGCTCAGAGGTTGAGTTTCTTCTTCTGTTTCTTATTCCTGTGTGATCATCTGTATTTCATTAGCACCGAAGCTTCCTAGTTGCCTTTCTCTTTCAATGGCAACTTTCACATCCCAGTCACCCAATGCCTTCTCTGCTGTTTGCAGTGGTCACACTCTATTGTCAACTGACTGAGTTCAAGCTCGTATGCAGGCTACAATTTCATGGCGAGAGTGTACAGGGAAAACAGGAGCATTGTTTTACTGAGCTGACAAGAGACAACTAGGAGAACACCTCAAGGGGCAGAGGGTACGACTGAGAAAAATAGACAGGCATGGGGCATGCTGTTCTGTTTATCACAGAGTGTTTGAACAGGTGAGCCTTCACGGCGTGTTTGGGACAAAGCAGTCTGTCCTGGGTGTGACACACAGATGTTATGCAAATCACACATGGGATGGGTTCCTAAGGCAGGTGATGGAACCCTGGGCGGTGCCACCTAAGGGCTTCTGTAGACATTGTAAGCATGTTATTTCTCACGAACATGCCAGGTTGGTCTATTTACAAGCTATTTTCAGTGATGTCTCATAAATGCCTAGAGACACACTAGAATTTAGCAAATATGCTGCTGGGGTGAAGTTTAGTGAGCTCTATTCCTTGGGCTAACACAGGACACTTACTTGAGGCATGCCTTCTTTTTAGGCAGTAATAATCAAGTACATCCAGAGATATTCCATCAGAAACAATAGGCAGCCCAGACCAGTTAAAACAATCCAAGAGCATTACCCACTTAGAATGTATAATTAAGAAAATAATATCTTCATTTCTTTAACTAGGGAGGCCATTACCACAGAATAATGTTAGTCCAACCCTGAGGCACTGTGGACCAGCTCACCTGAAACCATGGCCTTTAGAGGCAATAGGCATCTGTGTGTGTGGGGGGGGGCACTTAGCTGCACTGGTTCCTTAGTGTGCAAGGGATCTTCTTCATATTCAACTTCTTTTATCCAGAGGTTCTGTTTCAAACGATCATGTTAACACCAGCCTTGTTAACAGTCAAGGTGCTGGACCTCAGTGCTGTGTAAAACATCTGCCTGTGGTACCTTCCTCTGAGATACTCCTCTGAGGTAGATGCTGGTGGCTAGGTAACATCTGCCCCAGAGGAGTCAGAATGACAGCTGGCTGTCTCCTGTCTCTAGATATTCAGTGTCCTTCTATGGATTCTAAGCTTAGGGTTGACATACAACTGTCTGGAGGACTGACCAACAGATGGAACACTTCTCTGGACAGCTCACCCTTGACACAGGCCATGCAGGTCCCCAGGTAACAACTTAGAAGTGTCATGTGTCCTGGCTTCCTATCTGTTGCTATGATAAAAAAAAAATGTCCCAACCTAAAGCAACTTAGGGGAGAAAGTATCATCTCCCAATTCCATGTTGCTATCTATCATTGAGGGGGAAATAAAGGCAGAAACTTGTAGCAGCTAGTCGCATCACATACAACTTGGAGCAGCTAGTTGCATCACATACAACTTGGAGCAGTTAGTCGCATCACACACACACAGTCTTGTGCAGAGAGAAATGATTGCACACATGTGTGTTAGTGCACAGCTCACATTCCACATTTATACAGTCCATGATCCACTGCCTAGGGAATGGTGCTGCCCAGAGTGATCTGGGTCTTCCCACATCAATTAACATAATCACTATAATGCCACACAGATATGCCTGCAGGGCAACCCAATCTAATTTCCCACAGAGACTTTCTTTCCAGATGATTCTAAATTGTGGCCAGTTAATAATGGAGACCAAGCACTGCACCATGCCACACTCTACATTACAGGCTACAGAACAACCTCTTTGGGCAACTAGTGGGAGAGGTACCAAGCAATTACAAGAAGCACTCAGGACTTCACATAAAATGACAGGCCACAGTTCATACAAGAAGCATGTTTAAGATGCCTGAAGAAATAAAACGGATTGGGAGATATGAAGAAAGGAACAAGAAACAATATTTGAGGGAAAAATCAGATTTTAAAAAGAGCAAAACAAAACTCTCAGAAGTAAGAACTAAGTGAATATTTATGGAAATGAATATTCAGAACATGAATTAAGCAGGTACATAGGAAGGGATGAGACACAGATACCATGGAAATTACCCAGAGGGGAGTGCAGGTGAGACAGAGGTGAGAACATCAAAGATAATCTGAGGAAGGAAACAGAACGAGAACTATGACATCATCTTGACGATGCTGGTGATGAGGGAGAGGGAGAAAGAGGCAGAGAGAAGTCCAAGACCCCTTATCTTTCAGATCTGATTAAATGGAGTTTGCTTGAGGAGATGCTGACCAGCTGCCTCAAATGGCCTCGGCTTTTAAAACGTCATGACCCTGTGGTAAGCTAGACATGACGTATTCTTCTAGATGATAGAAGAGTTTCAGTGTGCAGAGCTGGGTCTGGGTTCTGACAATGAGGGATGCTGAGACGAGTGAATGCCATGAACAGTGACTGCTCTTTGAACCTGTGTGTTCAGAGGTGGAAGGACAGGTCAGGGATGGCCACAGAGAGCAGTAGGCACACATCTCTACTCAGAGAGAGGAAGGGGAGGGGGAGGGGAG
>JANHMN010000015.1:4943197-4962716 GCA_030674055.1 Rhabdomys pumilio | reverse complement strand
ATGTGTGTGTCTGTGTGTGTCTATGTATGTGTGTCTGTGTGTGTATGTCTATGTTTGTATGTGTCTCTGTTTGTGTGTCTGTGTATGTCTATGCTTGTCTATGTTTATCTGTGTGTCTGTGTGTCTGTGTGTCTATGTGTGTGTCTACATGTGTATGTCTGTGTGTGTCTATGTGTATGTCGCTCTGTGTGTGTGTGTGTGTGTGTGTGTGTGTGTGTGTGTGTGTGTGTTGGGTCCCTCCAGAAAAAGTCACACACAGCACTTTGTTACAGCACGTCTCAGACACTGACATTCTGGAACATTCCCAGGTTTCATGCCCACTTCATTTATCTATGCTCACATGAACAGGGAAACAAGGCTTCCATGTCCCTCACTAGACCCCAGAATCTCAGACTAGCAGTGGGCAGAGGTCTCATCTTCAGACTTAGAGTCTTTTTAGCACAAAGAAGCATCTTTGTATCAATCTTGCCTTAATGTTCTGACTGCATACATCTGCTTATACGACTCTGTTCTCCACTCCTTCCCCACATCTGAGCACATCACCGTCATGATGAGAAAGCCCGCAGCACCTCTGAGCCTCCATGATGGATGTTCTTCCTGTGATTAACTGACTGTCATGGACCATATCCTTACACAGAACAGCACACTTTTGTTCTCAAGCCCCATCCATATTGTAAAATGGATGTCACAGTTTCCTTTTACTAAGAGCAGAGGTGAGCTCTGAGGTTGAGTCCTTCAGCGCAGTTGGGCTTTGTGGGAACAGGACAAGTCTTCATGTGCCTCTGAGAACACAATCCCAGAACAGCACCGACTTTTCCGGGATCTTTCCAATTAGCTTTATTTGTCTTAATTTTAAAATCCTTGACAAACAGTCTCTAAAGCATTTAGCTAGATTTTTTAAAGAACACAGCAGGAAGCTTTCACAACTACAAGTGTAATTGATGAGGTCTGAAGGGTCTTGATTAGAACAGAATGAGAAAGCAAATGGAAGGAGTGTGGAGAAAGCCTTCCATGATATCTTCAAAGTGTTTTTCCCAAGGGAAGAGGCAAGCAAGTCACACACAGAGCCCAGAGAGTCAACCAAAGTTACACACAGAACCCAGATTCCACTGCACTCAGGCCAAATTCTTTTTCTTGAGGAATCAGAGGTAGAATAACACACAAGGATGCCACATCCTAGTCACATGAGCCCTTTAAGTACTTAGGGGTGTAACTGGACAGGATCATGAGAACTACCTGATAATAGAGTGTGATTGATCACCAGAAGGGGCTCCAGAAGTTTCCCTGCAGTTTTCCAACACAGCGCGCGAGCGCGCGTGTATGTGTGTGTGTGTGTGTGTGTGTGCCTGTGTGCCTGGGTGCCTGGGTGCCTGTGTGCCTGTGTGCACATGTGTGTGTCCTTGTGAGTGCATGTCACGTTGTGCACATCGAAGTAAGAGGACATTTCTCCTGTTCCACCTCCCATCTCACTAAAGAAGCACTGGCTTTGCAGACACATGCTGCTGTCCCTGGCTTCCCTTGGTTTCTGAGGACTTGAACTCAGATCCTCCCAGCAGCAAAACAGCTTCCTCACCCACACACCTTAGCATCTCTCATGCATCTATGACAATTTTCTATACGAACATTCTTGATGTGAGGACTCACAAACTCTACAGGAGAAAGAAATGAAATACAGGAAGAACAATGTCTGGCACCTTTAGGGGCAGTCAGTAAGTTCCTGGGGGGAAGAGGATATGGATAGAGAAGAAGCCCCAGATGCAGGGTCTCTCCTTGGCAACGTGGGGACTAGGTCTATGATGCTCAGGCTCAGCATTGGCATGGGGTGGGGGAGGGGCTGCATTAGGCTCAGTAGGAGCCATGCTCTCAAACATCTGTGAGTATGAGGCTCTCTGAGGGATGTCCTTCCACACAGTGGAGCTAGCAGGTGGCCAGTGAGTGGCTTGAGATGCAACTCTACTGACCGACTACCTGTTTAATCTGACCACAGTCCTCACCTGGGTCTGCACATCCATGTGTGGTCTCTGGGAAGTTCTCGCCCAGGAACCTTACACTATTCCCAGGACCCACTGGTCAGTAAAAGCTTGAACTGTAAATGAACTTCCAGAATAAAAAATACATAGCTAATATTTAAAGCAAATAAAAAGCTAATTCTGTTCCATTTTAGTTTGGTGATTAATTTACTGTTTAGATTGGTTGTAATTCAATCTTTTTTAAAAAAAAATCAGATTTGATTTAAACAGATCCCACTGGGTGCTATGTGAAGGAACTGCACATGGTTATGATTTGTTTGAGTGTCTGCATCTGTATGGGAGAAGGACTGTTCCTGACAGGTTTTTGTTTTGTTTTGCTTTGTTTTGTTTGGTAAATTCTTCTTCTGTGTCATGTTAGTTATACAGCAATCATTCTGGGAAGGCTCACCTTGCACTTGAGAATATTTTCAATTCCCAGTCAAGTCTGAACTTGAAACCTGACACCTCAGGATGCAGAAGGCATCCCAGGCTCCCCCGGGCATACCTGGTCATCGTTATTATAAGACATTTCTAGGATATGGACAAGATTTATAAATCCATAAGTGGCGGCGAGTGAACTCTCTTCCAGTGATGGCCTGTGGATGGCTTCTCTCTGCTCTGTGCTGACTTGGGGTTGTCTAGAGAGTGAATGTAAGCTTCACAGGCGCCATGGCCTCTGTCTCTCTGGGAGCAGGGGCCCTCTGCTGGCTACGTGCAAACTCACCTCCAGTTACGTGTTTTCTCCTCTGACAGAACTGCAGTTCCCAGTACTGTATGAGGCAACTGGATACATTGTTGAGTGTGGTCTTGGCATGTCCGAAGGCTTCTAAGATGCATATGGCCTGCAGTACAAGAGAGAATTTGATTGGACTACTTCCTTTATTTTGTGATCCCATGATGACTTTTAATTCAAGTTAATGAAAATTGACTATCACAATATCCAAGTATCATTCATTACATATGAACATTTATATAACCTAGTATGGAACACTGATTCCCCAATACTATAATATTTATATTGTAAAAAATGATGCATTCCAATATATGAAGCAATTCCACGTTTCATTTTCTCAGTATAGCTTTCCAGAAGCAGGAATTCTCTGTCAAAAGATGTGTAAGAGCCAAGACTCTTTTTTTCTTATTCAATATTTTATTCACATTTCAGATGTTATCCCTTTTCCCCATTTCCTCCTCCTCCTGCTTCTATGAGGATGTGCCCCCACCCATCCACCCACCCACTCTCACCTCCCCGTCCTCAACCTCCCCCACACTGGAGCATCATGGGACCAAGGATCTACTCTCCCACGAATGCTGGGCAAGGCCATTCTCCCTTACATATACAACTGGTGCCATAGGTCCCTCTCTATGTGCTCCCAAGCTGGTGGTTTCGTCCCTGGAAACTCTGGTTGGTTGGTATTGTTGCTCTCCCCATGGGGCTACAAACCCTTTCAGCTCCTTCAGTCTTCTCTCTAACTCCTCCACTGGGAACCCCTCAATCAGTTCATTGTTTAACTGGGAGCATCCACCTCTGTATATGTCAGGCTCTGGCAGACCTCTAAGGAGACAGCTATATTGTGCTCCTGTCAGCATGCACTTCCTGGCATCCACATCAGACTGCACATGGGATGGATACCCAGGTGGAACAGTCTCTAGACAGTCCCTCCTTCAGTTTCTGTCCCAAAATTTGTCTCCATATTTGCTCCCACAAGTGTTCTTAAAGTAAATAAAAATGGAGAGCCACAGCAAGGAATGCTGGGAATGTTCTGCTTTCCGGAAGGCTCTGTGCTTTCCACATAATGGATGCTGAAGTGTTAAGGTTGTCCTTTCCTCAGATGCAAACTACAAGTGCACACAAAATGGTAGTCCTGTTAATAATATGGTGTCACATACTTTACCTGCCTGCATGCAAATGAAGACCAGTGTTACACACACACACACACACACACACACACACACACACACACACCCCACACTACATGAGGGAGAGGCTGATGGTACATGTGCACATGTGTGGGGATGATGTTGGGTGTCCTAATCTGTCATTTTCCATGTTCTTTCCTTACAACAGGGTCTTCCCCTGATTCTGTAGCTAAGATGACAGCCAAGAAGCCTCATGATTCTCCTGTCTCTGCCTCCACAGTACAGGAGTTATAAGCTCATAGATCACTTTCCTGTTTTCTTACATGGGTGCTGGAGTCTGACCTCAGGCCCTTTCTACATTCTTACCAACTGAGCCACACCCCCAGCTCCTTGATGTTTTTAAAAAGAGGAACTAGAAATGACAGAAACCTGAGTCCTTCCTCATCCCTGGGCTTGCTTACACATGCCTCAACATTCAGGCCTGCTGACCTCCTTCCAGGCTACACTGCAGCCCATTGCAACCCACCCTCTCTTGCAGAAATGGAACTAAACAATTAAAGTCACTGTCATGGCCCCTCACTACCTTGTACTTTGTCTCAAAGGTGGAGAGCCCATGGTTCTAAAACTCTAGTGAAAAGCCTTTGGGGTGGACCCAGGATCTGAGATATTATCTAAACAAGTTTCTTCAAATATTGAGCATTAATTAAAAATCCACTTTTTATCCATCAACTGACTGTGACACTAATAAGGATCGCAACTGAGCAAGTGTCCAAATGTATGAAAAATTAATGGATGTGTGGATATTCATTCAGGAGTCCCCGGACCTTTATTTCTAGGAAATAAAACAATATAATTAGCTACTTTCACAGCACATAGTCATTTTAACCATAAAATTTATACCACACAGTATAAATGGTGGAAAAAATCAGGTCAATAAAATTTTAATCAGTAAACATTGAGGGCACCAGTATGTATTTTTCTTTCTTGGTTAAGAATCTACATTGAAACAGATGGCTATAAGCCATTGTAAACAGGCAGCTTTTGTGAAAATCTACCAGCCTGAGTAGTCATAGACCTTGTAAATAGGCAGCCTTGGCAGATAGTACCAACTTAGATAAGGACAAGTGAGTCATAGGCAGAGTCATAGTGACCTGTCCCCTGAACCTTTACCCAACTGATACCCTGTTCTGAAAGATATCTGTACTCCCCCTGAACACCTATGCTCCTGCGCCATCTTCTTCCCCACATCCTGCATTTTTGTGTCTATAACCCCTGTGTTAGAAAGTAAAAATTATGATTTGATAATAATAGTAATAATAAAAAAGAATCTACAAATATCTTATATCCAGCTTCCAAGTCAGCCACCAGGTGGCAAAAGGCCACTCTACTTAATGAATGGGTCCTCAACATACACCCTTTAATTTGTAACATTATTTTTGAGATAATCATTATTCATTTTAAAGAAATGTATTTAGTACATTTCTTAAGGTTTTTGGGCATTTGGTGTATTTAGGCATTTATTAATTTGAGAAACATTCTGCATGATTGACTATTATAAAGCAACACTTTGATCGCAATCACAAATCAAAAAATGCTAAACATAATAATGAAATGTGTTTAACCATCTGGTTTGAAGCTTCGGTTTCTGAAGACACATTCAATCTTTACAAAACGCTATGATCTGGGCTTGAAAATTAATAAATACAACCCAAAGCAAATTGATCGCAGGCGTGACACAACTGCCAGTCCAATAATTTTAGTAATCTTAAAAAATTACATAGAATAGGTAACTATGCATGTGTTAAAATTAACAGTGCAATTTTTTCTCACTGAATAAACATACTGTAAAATAATTATTTTAAAAGCCATAAAATCGGATTTATTTTAAAAAAATATTTTAGGTTTGAGGCATTTCTGTATTGTATTTGACAATAAGGTGATGGTTTATTATTTTATAAGATAGAATATCATGAATGATGGGTGCTGTGTGTCCAGACAGGAAGTGTGGGGCAGTAATTACATGATTACATGCACGCGTTTTTAGTAGCTGCCTCCCCATCTCAGGTTAGCAAACAACACACTTCAAAGCGGAAAACAAATCCCTTCAACTACCCACCCCAATCTGCTTTATTCTAACACAGGATGACTTTGGTGTGTTTTCCGTGTCTTGTGTGTAAAGCACTCGGCTTTGTGCCTGCCACAGAGCAGGTACATGTATGACCAATAATGATTCTCTTTCCATCAGTGACTGACTGTAGACACGTCTACTGTGCTCACTATGTGTCTACCCACATCTAACATGAGGTGCCTGTGTAAATACGTGTGTGCCTGTGATGGTTTTCAAACTTCATCATCAGAATCTCTACTTTCCCGTCATGGAAATAGAATCACCAACTGTCAGGATCATTGACTCCAAATGTCCTAGCTGGGATTTGAACCAAGACAATTGGCTGCAGAGTCACACACACCCTAGCCTCGTGCTAACTTCATCCAATTTGTCTTGGATTAGCAATAAAGACAGATGACACTAATGTAAAGCTAAAGCCATTTGGAAAATGTAAATTCTTAAGACCGTTTCAGAGCACACAGTGCTGCGTTCTTCCAGATGACAGTGCCAAGCTTGAAACTGCCAGCTATTTTCTTCTTTATTAGCTAGTCAGCCAATAGGTGGCGCTAAATAACTGTATTAAGAGAAATGCTGAGAAAACCCCAAACTGGTATATTCCACTGTCTCCCTCGACTCTGAAACATGATTATGAGAAGAGCACATAGCCATAAAAATTTAAATAAAATTTATAGAAAAATACATACTGGTGCCCTCAATGTTTACTGATTAAAATTTTATTGACCTGATTTTTTCCACCATTTACATTGTGTGGTATAAATTTTATGGTTAAAATGACTATGTGCTGTGAAAGTAGCTAATTATATTGTTTTATTTCCTAGAAATAAAGGTCCGGGGACTCCTGAATGAATATCCACACATCCATTAATCAAACATAGCCTGTCACCCCCCTCTGCAAAGGGACTTCTTAGTAAAGGCTTATTTATTTAAATCATTGGAATAGAATTGAAGGAGCCTGAAACTCATTTGGAATGGAATGGACCAAAAGTCCCAGGCAATTTCTTTCAAAAACGTGGTTTTTCTGCTTCAATAAATCCAATGACATGGAGAGGCCCTGCCTCTGATCATCAAGATTCAGATATAGGGGTTAGACACAAAGCAGGGTTGAGGGCTTAGCTGCTCGAAGACTTAGGGTGGGAGAGCAATACCTCTGAGATTGGACTCTACCTGCCACTAAGCACATGGAGCACAGCAAACACATGGAGGCCTCCTACAGCAGGGGGATGCCCTGCAAGACTGGGTCTGAAACATCTTTGCCATGTGGTCTCAGACCTGGGTATAAGGAGCAAGCTCACATTTGGTCCTCAGCGCCCCACCCTCCTTAGGGTCTTTCAGACCCAGCTATGTCTTTGTCTTCATTTCTTCCTCATGGTTCCTGTGAATGCCATCCCCCAGGAACATGAACTGAGAGGTCATGGACTTCTCAGACTCACGCCTCCTTAATCTTATGGGAATGGCTGTATGTGGCTTTGAGAAGGCTGTCATGGTGTTAATTTCAGGAGGTTCCTTCATCACCCTTTGAGTGACAGTCATTAGCTGTCATTTATTCTCACGTTTGTCTCTCTAGCTTCTTTTCACGTGTATAATCTTTGCTAACTGAACAAGACATTGGCTTCCATCACACAACAGTCTGCTTTAGATATCACCAGCCTTCCCCTAGTTTGTTGATCATGTCCCAGGCCCAGGTGCAGCCCTCTGCCTGTCAGCCAGTGAGAGGTCTCCCACTGAGCATTCACAATCAGCCTCTCAGGACAGCTCACCTGTCTTCACCTGAGAGTTTCCTCTTAATGTAGCTGGCTCTCAATCCCAACCTCATTGCTTAATAGCTGTGTGCACCAAGGATGCTCTGTCCACTGATTTTATTCTGCGAGCCAAATCTTTATCTCATACCGAATTTAGTAGCTACTGAATTTTACAGATGCCCTGTAGCGTTATACAGGTTTACAATTAGTTCACAAATTCATCTGACGCTTGCACAAATCCCTGTTTATTCCCCGGGATGCTCTGCTGAACCTGCACTGGGCTGCATGAACTTAGACAACGATATTTGTGTGGATGTGATATCTCACACAGGGAAACGCACGGTTAAGATGGAATTTAAACATGTCATGAAGAATGAAGAAAACATAGAAGACATTTCACTTGAAATCTGCATGGAGCCAGGGGCTTGATTTCCCCTCCAGTGCCAGCAGACTTGGGAAAGTTACACCCAACTAACTCAACAGGAATTGAAAAGTAGTCACTTAAACTAAATAACAAAGCCAATTTACATAAAGTGATCAGAGTGCATTTTAGAAATTGCCAAGCCTGTTCGTTCTCTCTCAGCGATGATCATTTTAATAGATGATTATTTTAGCTGGTGATTTAGAGGGGAGACTATTGTTCCCTGTCACTTCAATTAAGTCAATAGATTCTGTTATTTCCATTAGTTAACCGGCATTTATCTTATAACCATGTTGATTTATTCATGCTTTCATTTGGGAGTATCAGCCGCTGGTATGTTAGCATATTTGAATAGAGGCTTGCCAGTCTTCTCAAGTCGACTTCAACTGTTACATTAGAGCTGTGGAGTGGACTGATGTGTTGCTGAAGAGTGTGCAGCCGTAATAAATAGCTGTAGATTAAAATCATCCATGTTTACTGTGGCCACTTCTTTTTAAAAAAAAACATTGCAGGCTTATAGTTTGCTCTGAAGATTGCCCCAGAGATGCTTTTCGGGCAATCCCTAGCAGAAGTATCAGTGGTATTCTGTGCAAACACACAGAGATCTTTTCTTTTTACTCACAATCTTTGACCATGGTTTGACCATGGTGATGTACCCCTGTATTTGCAAGTGACATTGCTCTTGGCTCTATCCTCTCACTCCCATATCCACCAGCCCAGAAACCACTTACATGCTTGAATCTGGAGTCAAACATGGTACAGCTGGAGCTGGCTCTGCTGGTCAGGTGCTTCATGATCTGCTTGCTGGCTTGGGTCTTCCCTGACCCTCTTTCTCCGCTGAGAGAAAATGGGGGAAAACACAAATTTACCAGCTTAGAAGAGGAAAAAAAAGAGCCAGAGAAGATTCTCAGACCCAGGGATGGAGGGAGGCAATATGCTGTCAGGGAATTGATGGGACGCGCTACTGTCAATTGGATAGGTTTGTCCTAAACACCAAATCAGCAAGAGTCCTGTCTTGTCAGTGGGTGGTGAATGTCAGAATTCCAGAGGACCACCTGGCACCTGTCCTCCTATGGCTGAAGTGTGAGCCAGATTTTAATTAATTGATTAAAGTGCACTTGCTAAAAAACTGTTGAAATGTTAATAATTGAACTCTCAACTTGATGAATGGTCCCCTCTTCTTTGCTCCATCGCCCTGATTCATAGAAGCAACAGGGACAAAAACAAGTCACCAACTTTAAGATGTGACATTGAAATAGAGTTTGTAAGGCAAACTAAAAATAATGTCTTACCTGGTGCTAATTTATGAAATATCTATTCTGGAGAGATTCAACTTTTCCCCTTTTTATTGAAATATTTTTTCCTCTCACATACTATATACTGGTTACAGTTTCCCTTCCTTCTGTTCCTCCCAGTTTCTCCCTATCTCCAGTGTGACCCAGATACACTCTCTTTCTCTCTCCCATTAGAAAAAGAAAAGACTTCTAAGGGGTAATAATAAAGCAAAATAAGAAAAGCTTTTAAAAAAGAAAAAAGAAAAAGAAAAAATAACACAGTGAAGTTGGTCAGGAAAAACCAACAGAAGAAAACGAGCCCAAGAGAAGGCACAAGAATCAGAGACCCACTCACCTGCACACGCAAGACTCCCATAAAAACATTAAGCTGGAAGTCATAATATATATTCAGAGGACCTGGGCAGACCTGTGCAGGCCGGGTGCATGCTGCCTTGGTGCTTGTGAGTTCATGTGAGCATTGATCATGCTTATTTAGATACCTTTATTTTCTTTGAGTTCTCCATCCCCTCTGGCTCTTACATTCTTTCTGCCTCCCTTTCTTCAGCGTTTCCTGGGCGCTGAGGGTATACTGAGCCTCTGATGACTATAGTGCAGGCCACCCTCTGTCTACACTACTTTTATGGCACACGAGAAACAGTGAGTGCACATCACTTCAGCTGAGCGTCTCTGGGCTTGACAGTGAGGGTAGAAAGGCTGGAGCCTTCTCCCTTATCACCCTGTTACACACGGCGACCAGGCTGTGGCTCACAGCTTAAAAAGAAGGGCCAGATTGACCAAGTCACTCCTAATTGTTTCCACGTCTGATTCAGTCTTGGTTTGTCTTGCTTATGAGGACTTGGGGGGCTTGTATAACTTAAATGAGGAAATAAATTTCTCCCTCCAAAAATATACGGCATTATTACCCTTAAAATCTGCCCAAATGAGACATTAGTGAGGAGTTAGGGGGAGAAAGTTACTCTGAGCAAATGAATGTAGGATTTGGGGTGAAGCAAATCTAGCCAGGTCTATCTACAGGACTCTGTACAGGGCGCCGTGAGCACCCCTCAGCCAAGCCTCCAGAGCCATCTCTCTGTCTCCCATCTTGATAATTTCCTGAGGAAATGTTGACTGTATTAAGAAAATGTTTTAGTATATATTTGAGCAAGGACACACTGTGAGAGAGAAACATGAACAAAACCAACAGTTCTGCCTACACTGGAAAGGCCGAAGACTTCTCCAGAGATGGATGCCAAAGTCTGATTTTAACCCTCTATCCTCTATCTATCTAAGTGGGATTCCACCCGAGGAATCCTTGCTGCTTTTCCCTCACATCTTAATTTGAAGAGTTTTATTCACAAGTTAAACTGTCTTTCTGTAGTTTGAAGTTTTCCCTTACATTTTCAAGAAGAACCACCTCTGCGGACATACGTCGTGAATGGAAGGAGAGGTGAATAGGAGAGACATGCAGAGGAAAGTCCACCTTGTAAATAAGTGAAGCTGTAACTTGGAGCCTGTGGGGAACACATGTAGAGCAACAGCTTAGGCCCAATAGTGCCGCAAGCTTTTCTTTCTCCATGTTTGTTTCTTAGATTTGAAAGCAGAGTCCCTGTGTTGCTGTTTTAAATCTTCAGAAGGTGCTGCCTGTGCCTTGGACAGCTCGCTGCTGATTCTACCTGCACTTTGGGGTTGGAGGTGAGATGGTGCAGAGTTAACACCGCACACTGGGAGCAGGGGAGACATGCTGCAGCAAGCTCATTTGAATGCTACTGCAAGCTCCTTTAATACCTTCTACCCCATTAGTCTCAAGAAAGCATCTCTTCTAAACAGCAGTTCCCGATAGGCTGGCATTGTCTGTGCCAGCAATCCTTGTTCTCTTAGGCAGTCCTCAATCAAGTCCGCCTGCAGGAGATGCTTTTAAGGCTTCACCGACAGCCAGCATTTGCATAGAGGTTCCCGGCCCTGCTGTTCCTGCTACAAGGATGAAGTGCATAGCAGGTTGTTCGTTGCCATGGACTTGCTACACTGGGTGACTTCTCAAAGAACTCTTCCTGTCTCTTCTAACAAGACAAATGTGATCATTGGAAAGATAGACTGAAAACATATTGAGTGGGGAAGGGGAACATGCCTGAGTCCCAGTGACAGGTGAGAAGGTGACAGGCTGGCTCACCTGAGGATGATGTTCTGTGGCCTTCGCTCCTGGAACAGTCTGTGGAAGGCTCGCTCTGCGCAGGAGAAGAGATGGGGTGGCAGCGAGGGGCTGCGCTGGCCAGTGGGGCTCAGATACATCTGGGACACCTGAGAACAGCAGACCAAAGACCCATCTACTTCTGTCCTCACATGAAGAGGAGGGAGGAGGCTCTATTTCCAATTAGATGTTTGCACACTTACGTAACCCCTGCTTCTAGCTTACTATAAACCCTTGCCTTGATAGATATTCTGGGCTCTCCCATCACCAAAACCATCATCCGGCAGTGGGTTGGGGACAGGGTGTTGAGCTAGCTTGAATAGAATAAAGACTCTGCTGTGAGTTACATTAGATCAGCTCCTGACTGGTTTTGAGGGGGATCACTAACATTTCTCTGGCACTTCAGTATCACTATGATACCATTCATACTGGCTCCCAAATCTCTGTGATAGTTTCAAAGGTGGCACTTATGTTTAAACTAAACTTCACATGTTTAGAAGTGAGTTGATTACCAGTACACATTTACCAGGCATAAAATGTATGCTGCAAATGTACAGATAGAAAAGACACTGTAGAAATATGACTCAACAACAAAACCAGACATAGTTTCAAGCTTTTCCTTAGTACCCATCAATATCCATCCATGAACTAAACACCAGTCAATATCCATCTGTGGACTAAACACCAGTCAATATTCATCCATGAACTCTAAACCAAATGATAACAAATCAGTCAGGGATGAATGGAAATATATTGTATTACTCAATTTATTCGGTTTTGTAAGCATTAGAGGAGAGTTACATATTTAAATGTAAAATATAACCTTTTGTTAAAAAAAAAAAGTTTGACTCCCAAAGTTGCATCAAACACATAAACATGACCATCATGCTAATTCAAGTAAGAACAATTCTGAGAAATTTTGTTTTAAGTGTTGTTCTTTCGGTTTGTATGTCAGTAAATTCAAATGTGTACATCCCGTGAATGCCACTTCGAAATGATAGCTGAAGTATTGTACTCACCATAGTGGAGTAAATTGGGAGCTCTTTGAATGGGTTAACAAGCAAAAAGATGTCTCCGATAAAGGTCTGTCAAAAAAATGCAAATAGCTCATGAACCACACAAATCATCTAAAGTTATGAAACTTAGAAACCATTATGGAAAACATGGTGGATCAATAAAAATCACATCAGAATATTTTTAAGCTGACTCAAGCATTCTTCAGAAGTATAAAATTCATATTCAAATTACACGAAGCTATCAGGTTTGGTTTCGTGAGACACAAGCAATAAAACTGGTTAGATTCTAAGAATTTATTGCGAAGGGATTTTGTGATAATCAGTCTGGGTAAACAGTATAGAAGTAAAATAAACAAATCTAGAGCAAGAAGAAAATGAGATAGCTCGTTTTACGTCATTATATAGAGAAAGAAGATGTAAAGAGTTTGTAAAGCTCAAAATAAAACACTTTAATTAACAAAGCTGAAGCAATGAGATAAAAAGGCTCGGGGACAAATGGAATAGAGGTTATAAATGTAGATTTAAGTCCACATGTGTCTGTAATTAAAACAAACATTCATGTTCCAAATACTACAGCTAAAAAGACAAAGACTGGGTGAAAACATTAGGTGTGTCCTACTTTAGAGAAAAAAAATGCCACAAAAATATACAGAGCAAAGAAATTTTAAAGTAAAAGGATAAAGCAAGACATATGTATATAACAGCAACTGAAAAGCTGAGTGTATATCTACCCATAGAGATGCAGCGTGGGCAGCAAGGCTGGGGGCTAAACAGAGCATTTCATTATGAGGAATTGACAAAGCAATCAGGAAGAGATGGCAATTTTATGCTTTCATGATAAATCAATCCACCATTAAGTATCTAAAACAAATAGCTTCAAGGGGGAAACCTGGGCTCACAGTGACAAAGGAAGGTCCTTGCCTGTTGAAATGAACCCATGAAAAATTCAAGTAATTACTGATCTGACCAATGATTCATTTGGAAAACATATTCAAGAAACAGCAGATGTTTATCTTATAAGCTAAACACAGGATAGTGATTTAAACCCACAGGAAGTGGGCAACGTGCTGTGAGGGTGGTAGAAATTTGACCAAACGTCTCACTGCACACAGAAACAGCTAAGAGAGTTTAAGTGCTCACACTAGAGAATGAAGAGCAACCGTTTACAGTGTCTGTGAGGTCAATCTTCTTAACTTGAGCAAGCGTTTCAGTTCATTATTCAACCCCACAGTGAACACCCTAAATATACAATCCACAATGAGGGGAAAAATTTATATTGGGATAATTATTAAAGGGATGTGAGATTCTCCCCTGAATACGTATGCTGGAATAAGCAAAAATATAATTATAAAAACATTATTCAACATTGCAGTAAATTCATCAAAGGAGACACTGTATAAATCTTGAGAGTCGAAGAGGGCCTTCTGACCATGGTTTTCTCAGCTGTGGAAACAGAAGCCCCATGGCTCACTGTTCTAATGAGTTGTTCTCTCAACAATCTGGACATGCTCTCTTCCAGAAGCACCTTTCAAGTAGAGAGCAGGCATCGTAAAGCATACCGCAGGCAGCCTGTCACAGGGGAGCCCTTAGAGAGAAAGGGGGGCTGGCACATAGGCTGCACTGCTGCACATGCTGCTTGACCTTATCCCACTGAAGTGATCCTTAAGGGAGCCCTGCCACCTGACCTGCTTCCCCCGAGCAGAGGTTACAGAGGCAGCAGGTAGAGAGAGGCGTCATGAGGGATCCTGGGGCTGTCAGGATTTCCTTGCTCTGGTTTGTCTAGCACTGCTGTTAGAACTCCCTGGGCTAGCCAGACGTGCCAGGCTTTCTACATTGATTTTGCAGGCTGTTTCCTTGTTCCATGAGCTTCTTATGTGGAGAATACTGGTGAGTGGCTTCTCTGTGATGTGTGCTCTGTTTTCTCTGGTACTGTTAACAAACTTTATTCTAGACATGCAATGCTCTGATCTGTGCATCTTCCTGGCAAGCTCATGCCTCATCACCTGTAAGCCACCTCCTTCCATTGTGCCTGACACGTGGAAATTCCCCAACCAACCAATATCCAAATGAGAATGGTACACACGAAGGACCTGAGCAGGGCTCAGCTGCTATGGGCAGAGCACATCACAGAACAAATGAGATGCAGAAAAGGAAACAGGAATCCTGTCAAGTGACCAGGTCAGCTGCAGCATCTGAAATATTAATAGTCCATCTCAGACTCAGCTGTTTGTCACAGATAAATTCGTATTAGCCTGTATTTTGTGTTAAAAAGGCGTATTTGACCTAAGATGCATTCTCATGATTGCCATCTTAAAGAACCTTACATGCTACTGTGCATGCATGGTGGGAATGTGTTCATATGTGTGTATGTGCTTGTGTATACAGTAGGGGAGACGAACACCAGAGTCTAAACAAGGAGAACTGATGGTATCTGAATAGGTAATGAGTCTGCGGCAGAAACCACACAAAATAGAACACAGAAAGCAACCTCAAAACTGAAAAAGCACCATGGGAAGTTCCTTATAAGCAAGGCCATTGGTGTGCAAATTTTAGGGGAGCAGAGGGGTAGTATGCACTCACTGGCATGGCCATCCTAATCCAAGGTGACCAGCAGGACAGCTGTGGCACAGATGGTCAAAAACACAAGGGCCAAAAACAGAGTCTGTGTGGGCTCTGGCTTTCCCCTGAATGACCATGTGTTCCTTTATGCAGATAGTGACAAAATGTAGCACACTCTAGCAGGCATAACTGTCTACTGGACTGAGAACAGACAGGAAGTCAAGGGAAACATAGTCATTTTGTAAAGGACAGGGTAGATGATGCAGTTAGAGTAGGACTCACAGCTGGTGGCAGAGGTATAGGTTGCACCTGACTGCATCTTGCAAAGGGGGTCATGAGATTCCCAAGGCAAGCAGAAACAGAGTGTGAGCCTGGTCAGATGTTCACACCAGTGACCTCGACAGAGCCTGCCATCCAAGCATCTTGGTAGGCTGAGGTGGGAAGGGTCCAAGTTTAAGGCTGGCCTGGGGAACTTACCCAGCCCCTGTTTCAGCAGGGTGAAATGAGGTAAAGGCTCAGTGAGGAATCTCCTGCTTAGCACCTGTGAGGCTCTGAGTTCCATCCCCCCACCCCCATATCACAGAAAAGAGAAAAATTGGGGGAGATGTCAAACACCAGCTTTCCTTCTCAGACACAGCCTAAGAAGCCAGAAGAACACAGCTGCAGGGACCCCATGGGTCAGGTGAGTTGTGGGGGCAGTGGTGGGGGGTGGGAGCATCGAAGAGAGGGCGAAGACCAAACACACCTATTATTAGTATGTGGAGACATCGCCTAAGCAGTTCTTTCTATATGGGGAAGGTATGTGCTTGTTTTAGCTCCTCTTGACCCTGCGCTGACACTTATATAAAACAGTAATCTTCTGAGATTCTGGATTGAAAAAAAAGACAAAGACATAGGAAACACAAACTCCAAATCTCAGGCTTGAATTAAAGTACCAAATGGCCAAAACAAATGCAGCCATAGTGACCCATGCTTGAATTCCAGCATGTGAGAGATGGAGGACAGAGAATCAGGAGTTCAAGGACAGACTAGGCAACTTCGTTCTCTGGCTCAAAGTCCCAATAAAGTAAACTCCACTATGGATTTCTGATGTTCCAGTCTCTTTGCAGATCTGTAGTAAAAAGTTCACATGCCCAACAGTCCATAGAAGATACCTGAAGGCATTAATCATCTGGAATTATGTTTAGATAACAAGTCAGTCTTTTAGATGTGACTTAAGCTACCTCAGTGGCAAGTTCACAACTGACATGACCTTTAGCACAGATGTTATCTCTGATGATCCAGATAGAGAGAGATTCTGAAGAGTAGGTTGCAGTGAAGACCGACTACTTCAAGAACTGTGTGTGGTTGTGATGGGGTGGTGGATAGGAAGAACCTGGCCTTCAACATCAGCACCACTGGCCAGGCCCTAGATGAATACAACTGCTTGGTTCTGTCCCCATCGAGTCCAGGGTCTGACACAGGAGCCACATGTTAACCACAACACAAGGAGAACCCCGCCCCTCACCCCATGATGCATGTTCTTACAAAAGAGAGCCCACTGTAATGCTGTTTGGAGATTAAGGAGAGACACGGAGATAAAAGTATATTTGAGTGGGATTCCAAAAAGTTCTGTTCTGCAGAAAGCAGATGGAAAATGCTAGAGCACAGAGAGAGGAGTCCCTGGAAAGTTCCCAGTGCAGGAAGAAGGGCAGTTATTGCCCACTGAGTGACAGGCAGTGAAGCCCACATGTGGTTTGTCTGTAGCAGAGACTGGCTGGTTTCTCAGCCATGATCCCAACCTCAGAGAAAATGCTGTGTTCTACCCGCCATGAGAAGTAACAAGACAGACTTCTGAAAGGAGCTCTGTGGATATCCAGGCTGTCTGCAAAAAATGTTCTAGTTCACTCTAAGCTCAGAGAATGAGGAAATGAGGACCTCCCAAGTTGAGGGATACCAGGGCAGGGAGAGTGGTGACCATAGTGACCCGAGCAACATAGAGTAGGGCTGTCAGAGCCAAGATGGTGTTGACCCCAGGTGCACAAAGTAGGGCTGCCAAAGCATGGACTGGTTGGCCCATTTGTGGATGAGCTGAATAGATGCTTAAGAAACAGAGAAACTTGACAAAGGAATTAAGGAACAAAAACCAACTCAGTCTTTCCATGGGCTTCGTGGTATAACACCCTCAGGAGGCTGAAGCAGGAGGATTGCAAGGTTAATATCATCTTAGGCTATGAGTTCCAGGGCAGCCTAGACAACTATCCAGATAAATGCAAAGAAGTGATCAGGAGTGTAGACCAGTGGTACAGCAGCAGCATGTACTGGGCCCTGGATTTATAATCCTGGGTAAAAAAACAAAACAAAACAAAAACAAAACAAAACAAAACAAAACAAAAAAACCAAAAAAAAAAAAAAAACAAAAAAAAACAAAACCCAAAAATACAGGAAAAAAACCAAAAAACAAAAATCAGTCAAACAAACAAAAACAAGTTAAAGAAAAATAAAAAGAAAAGAAAAGAATGAAAGACAAAGAAAAGAATCAAAAGGAAAGAAAGAAATCAGAAACACGTCACAAAAGCACCACGGAGACAGATAATAGAAACCAAAGCAGTCAGGCTTAACCACTTATGTCAATGGCAAAGTTCCAACAATTGTGATGCACGTGCTTAATTTTAAATATATTTGTGGTGGCAGGCAGTTTATTGAAGCCTTGAGATGCTGGGTTGCAGCTTCGAGGGTTAATCAGGACCTGACAACTCATTACTTGCTAGGAAAGCTCAGTCTTCACATTTACATGAAAATGACTTAATCAGATTCTCTGCAGATTAGGACTAAATGGGTGTTATCAGAGAATGTGACAGATTCAGGCATAATCAGAAATCTCCACAGGCACTTGGACTGAATTGTCCTGGACTCTGTATGGGACAGAACAAAATCAACCAGCACATGGGAGGAGGCAGAGGGAGGGTCGGGGTAGGAGAGATGGATTGTGAGACTACAGGTTGTCTGTTACCGTCATTAGAAAACTAGACTACAGAAAAGGATTAGAATCAGTTTTAACTCATTCTCCATGTAAATATTATTTTTTACATCTTCACAGAAATCTTACAGTTTATTGCCCAGAGAGACACTGCCTGTAGATTGGGGCCAGTGCTTAATACAACCCACAGAGCCTTTGGTGTCTGAAGCAGACAGATTTATAAGCAGCTGATCTACAGATCTTGCCAATTCTAAAAAGATCTCCCACTGTCAGGACAACAGAAAAGGTACAAAGAGTGTGAAAATGAAACCAGAGAAGGACATGACTGTTCTTAAAGTCTGGACAAGACTTATTGTGGATGTAAGGGAGAAAGCGGAGGATAGAGTCCAGGCTGAATGTGTCCAGGAGACCAGGTCATGAGAAGAGGAGAGGGAGGGAAAACATGACAGGAGCCCCTGACTAAGAGGAGCAGCTAGGGCCAAGAGGCCAAGACATCAGAGTACCCAAAATGGCTGGATTATGTAGGGATCAGTCCAGGGGAAGGGAAGTGAAACCCAGCCCCTGGGGGTTAGAGGAGTAGGGGGTGGGGTTAAGAGTGCTGGAAGGGAGCCAAGGGTACTGAGGGATGCTGGGAGAGCATCTGCTTTGGTTTGTTAATGGGCACCTCAAGTAGCCATTTGTCCCAGGTTCCTGAGACCCAACACAGCATTAAAAGCCACTATTTATGTGCAGAATACTAACTTACACTTCACTCTGAATTTAAGATTTTGCTGAATATGACTAAGAACCTTCTCAAGAAGAGACTGAACTCTATGAAGCTCAACCTCAGTCATCCCCATGGTCAGAAGCTTCCAGAACCCATCACTTGCAACCTTTGTTCACAGTGGGAACACAGGGTGCATGGCAGTCCTGTGGCACTCACATGTATCTGCTCATTTCCGAAGCGCTTCTGAATTTCATACAGCAGGCTGCTGTCGTTAAGCTCGCTGAGTGTGGCTAGGTCATCGCTGGGAGCTGGAGGCGTGAGCTGAACCTGTGGGGTGGGACAAAGGCCAGTCTCATCAACTGTAGTCACTTTCTGATCAGCTCTTCACAGGAGCTTCTCAAAGTTGTGAAACCAGGTGGGTACAAAACCAACGTTAAAAGGGGAGATGGTTGGAGGAAGAGAGATCATTTAGATCAGGGCTTGTGTTCCATATCTACAAGTTACACACACACACACACACACACACACACACACACACACACACGATCTTGTGCCAAAGTCCTTACACCTTGAAGACCACTATCATGTTGACTGACCTCTCTTATCTCCAAATTTTATGTCAGATCTGCTTGTCCCAAGTCTTTGAAGGGCTCAAGTGATACT